>JAKSZP010018460.1:0-229779 GCA_022478985.1 Massospora cicadina | reverse complement strand
AATACCAAAAATGTAAAGTGGAAACAGGTATTCGACCAGATAGGATTTATCCTTCTTGCTGGATTCATTATTATCCAAATAAGGGGAACTTCATAGGCGAGGAGTCATAAATATCCTTCTTTTAGATTGATAACTACTTCATATTTAATTATAAATTGCATTCTGATGAGAATATAATATTGACTGTTGTCTAGGGCAACTGTGGAAGCTGAGAAAACTAATTTTCCATCTTGGATTGGCAGAGATGAGTACTCACCTATTGCCTTGGTATTATTCAGTTTACAGTGCTATACTCTTTAGTGTATTCAAGATCTGGAGTGAGCTTGATATTTTTGATGAGGCGGGATGACACAACATTGATAGGTGATCCCATATACAAGATAGCCATAACTTGAACCTTATGAATTACCACTTTCACTTTGGTAATCATTCCTCCAAACTTTGGTGAGATGGCTAATAATTCTTTAAGGCGGAAGATTGCATTGAGCTTCCAGAAAGTCTCCAGAAACTTTTCTTGATCTCTGTAGACCTTGCATACTTAAGAAGGGTCTGATCAACATGGCAAGGTATTGATTAGCATTGCTGGCTGTATCAATTATGGGACACCTGATAACCTGAATGAGGTAGGTGCATTTAGGAAGCTGGGTGCCAACAACATTTTCAGAATTCAAGTGGTCCAGAATGGCAAGCTTAGCAGGTGAACCTGAAGTATATTAAAATGTGTCCTCGTGACCCCCTTTAGAGTCATCACCAAATTCATTTCTCAAAGCATGCAAGGTGAGCAATTGGCAATGTTTCACTTTCAGATACTTTAGATCAATCAGCTTTAGAGGTACCTGACCCTAAGCCAACCTTCCTTTTCCCTTCTTGGCAAGGGAAGGGTTCTTCTTAAAACATATCATCAATATGATTTCTCTTTTTGCAGCAGTTACATCTTGGCTTACCCTCTTTCTTAGGCTTCATCTCCTCCACAGTATACACTTAGGGTTTTGTGGAGGCCTTTTTGGAGGACTATGGCTTGTGTATATCAACCACATCAAGCAGAACTTCTTAGATGTTCAAGACATAATTAAAGCTTTGGTTAAAAGATGTGACGTGCATGGCTAGGTCAGATTTACTATGTATAAAGCAACAACGGAAGCTACTGCATCAATTAATGTGAGCATATTTGACATTATAAGCATTAATGCCTCTATATAAAAACAATCAGTTTTTTTCAGCAAGGGTTTTATTCCAGCATATAGCAATTCTCATGAAGGCCTGTTTCTTCATATTCAGGCTTTGCTTGGAACCAAAATCCTTGATGAGCGCTTAATTTACTTCTCTCCAGGTATGCAAGACATCCTTATGAGGTACCATAAACTCTTGAGCCATATGGCTTAAACAGGATAAAATATGCTTAGACTTTTAATGATTAGTTGCAACTTCCATCGTGGCTTTATAGATGTAAAGAAAAGATGTGATACTCCATTACACCAGATGTAATCTTGTCCTGAAATGTAGGCTTAAATGTGGTGACATCTAATCCTGTAATAACGTGAACTCCAGGAGCTTTAGATCTTGTAATTTTGGTTACAATCGTCACTTTGTTCAACTTGCCACCCAAGTTGACATAATCAATCCTGTAGAGGATTGAGAGGTTGCTCCATTTCCTCCAGGGTAAGCCTTGGTGTAACGTCCAGCAGATTAATTTTTTATTTTAAAATTGACTTTATCATCCTCCAAGTTCTCAACATGAATATCTTTTTTTAGTACGAGATGGTTCTCAACATGAATATCCAAATCTTGCATTTGTTGGTGATAGATGAGGTATACATTCACAAAAGCTTATGTTTATCTTCTAATACTCCAATGCGCCAATTTAAGTCCTACTTCATCAATTTGCATTCAATGCTTTGAGAAGGCTTGCCAGTCTTGACTTTCAGCTCATATGTAAGATAGTTTAGCATATTTCAGCTTTTTTTGAGGTGACAGTAGACTTGTTTAATGTCTTTTAAACTAGAGGAATTGCCTCTCATGTCACTTTCCGATTTGTTGAGTATCTCTGTAATTTAAAGATTAGGTGACTGTGTCACACAGGTTCCAGATCCTGTTCAACATAGCCAATTGAAAAACATTATTTTTGAGTTACTGATGAGGTCTCAGAAATTTGATGGGCCTTTAGCTCATCAATTAATCATAAGGCTTGCTCTAGCCAGGCTTTGAGGCGCTTGAACTAGTCTTCCTCCTGACGTTGGCTACTAGAATCTTGAGCTGCCATTTTGCCATGAATTTTGCTAATTTGTCTTTAAAGCTCTTTGGCAAAAGCATCAAATAATCCTCTGATATTTTTGTTCAACTCCAAATATTCTTTTAAAGGAGCTTTACAGCTTTTTTCCACATATTTGATGAAACCAGAATCAATGGTCCCCATTTGATTATGAAGTTGAATGATAAAGGAATGGTTCAATTTTGATCAAACAACGGATGCCCCCTAAAATTTTTGATGCTAAATTATATACCTGTTTGTAGGCAATGCGTAAGGCCCCATAGGTATTGATAAAAATGGTAGAGTTACCATTATGGAACTCCAGTAAGTGTATGGTATGATAAAGCGCAGGGTGTATAAATTGCAATATATAGTAAGGTAGATTTGCACTTAATTCAAGGTATATTGGGAGAGCACTGGATTCATATAGGTTGATGAGAGTCCTGTCCATGGTGGATGCCTTTTTTCAGCTGGCTCCTTCTCCAGGGTTAATGACTCCATAAAGTAAGGCTTGAACTTCTTTATTGGAAATTATATTAGATGATGAGATGAAAAATCTCCATAGTGGTTTTCTTGAACTCCAAATGTGATGATAGGCAGACTTCCCATTTAGTCATTTTCTTCACCATTTCCAATGTGCACCCAGCAGGTGATAGTATAAATAAAGTTATCTTTTATGGTGCTTATAACGCCAAAGTCACATGGTTGACCCCTGCAATGAGCGCCACCCAGTTGGGCATCTGTCTTTGAGCTTAATGGTGTTATCCCAAGAAGCCTGACAGTCAATACTTGAAGCTAGCTAAGTCATACAACCAGTATAATTTATTTAAAAGGTGCCAAGTCACCGCTAATGTTCTGTCTGCTAGAGTATCCATCCTATGGTAAGTACAGAAAAATGGACTTATTGAAGTCAATCACCTAGATGAGATATAAAATCAATGAGATACCTTAATTATAATATAGAATAAGGGTTCTTATATGCACAATTAGAACATAAACCCCAAAAGGAAAAGGATTAATATGAACAATAGGAAAATCTGAAAGGAAGGCTCTTAGTCAGGTGATGCAAACTGGATTTTATAATGCCTTTGTAGCATCTTTTAGATAGGGCAAAAATGTATGTTGAAAGTACCAAGTCTGATGAGACTTGGTATCACTTAGGCTGTTGGTTGGGCAGATTCTTGATTCTTACCCTTTTGTGGGTCTCATCTTAATCTACTGCCTCATGTGCCACTTTCAATAATATTACCTGGCCTTTTGACGATCCTTCATTTTGATTAGGCAGGATTTCAACTTGGGGTTTTTTAGGTTTAGATTGATCTGACAGACTATTTCTAATATCAGTTTGAGTCATGCCAACTATCAATTCAGCTGTGAGATTTATCAAGTTAATCACTTCAACCCCCTTTGTAGTCTAGGTGTAAATTCTGTAATGGGAGTCAAATGGTTGATTTCTTTCCATCATTTCTGGTATCCAGATATCTGACACTTACTTTAAGTTTTGATATATATGTTTTATATCTGAGGATAGGTTCAAAATCTGGGGGATGAGATGGTGTCATAGTGTGGCAAGCCTATGGTATTGTAGATAGCCATCAGCAAGTTTAGTATGTATTTATACAATAAGCATAACTAAGTAAGTATCAAATTAAGTTTTGTAGATGGCCATTTGTAAGTTTAGCATATAATTTGATTAATAAAGTCAATTTGGTGTAAGTTAAATTCTGTTTTGTTAAACACAGATTTGAAACCTTTTGGCTAGCAAACTTCAGCTTGGTGTATTTGTCCCAAGGCTGACCTGCCCTGAATACTTTTTTAGATTAAATCCCATAGTGTAGATGGCCATTGATAAGTTTACCATTAGGTTGAACCCATCAAATCAGCTAAATAGATGACATTAGGTGTTCCAGATGGCCAGTGTTAGGTCTAATATGAGATTGACCCATCAAAACAAATCAAATACTATCAACCTTTAACCCAAAAACTTTGAGCCTATCAAACCAACCAGTAATACCAAATTGCTATGATGCAATGACGTACTGATTCTGATTAGCCTTATATCACTTGGACATTTTATATTAAACTTTTATTTGGTTTAGGATCGAAGTAAAAATAACCTAAGTTGGTTCGCCTAATCCATAAACCATTTATGGCAATTTTAGTCTTTTTGTGGGTGATTTATTTATAAGATTTATAGGACAAGCATACCTATCTACATCAACACTATTGATAAGACGTTTTTAAAAGCACCTTCAACTAAACGGTACCTGATTCCAAATAGAATTAGAAGATTTTTAACCCATCCATCAGCTATTCATCTGCTGTCGCTCACAGTTCTAATCTAGGCTAATCCAACTAATCACTAAAATAGGGAAAAGACCTTTTTATGGTACCAATTTCTGTACTGGTACCATATATTCAGCGTTTTTTAACCCTTTCAATGATTTTCTGCATATATGCATCCAAAAAATGAGGGCTATATGAATCTAAAACACATGTGTCCAAGAAATATGGTTATGTAAATCTAAAAACACATATGCATCCAAGAAATCAGGGTGCTCAAATCTAAAAATGCATATACTGGACCAGATGACAATACTATCAAATATCAAAGCGCTCAAAGGGGTGGACATCTAAGTTTTGCTTCCATATATAATCTTGCTTTCTATAATAGTCACGTTGTTTATAAGCCATTTAGTTCTCTTTAAATAAAATAGGATTTAAAATATCAATTAAGTGGTATCAAAGTAAATTTGGGAGGCAAATAAGGAAAATATCCAAAGCTAGTATTCACTAGCCAATACACACCTCAAAATTCCATACTTACAGATACATCTATTGTGGAAAATATGAAATAATATATTTCCAGTAAAGCTAAAAAAAGGAAATGTGTATGCTGCAGTTTGAGTTTAAAAAACTGAAAAGATATTTGGACAGCCTATATAAAATGGGTTGCTCTGTGGGCAGTTAGCTGCCTTGAAACGTATCACAATGGATGAAAAATTACTTTTAAAGTTCACCTTTGTTTATATACTCCTATTTCAAAATTTAATGATTATTTATATTTTGGACAAGGACCACAATGCCTATAAAAAGTGTAACCTCTGGCTAAGAAACTTTTGCAAAGATTAAGGGCCAAAAAAATAAAGGATTTTTTTAATCAGTGAAGGGTAAAAGGCGTTCCACGTCAAAGGTGAGGATACAAAAGCTGATTAAACTACCTCCCATCGACAGCCTTCAAGTGAGGTAACACTCCAACTAATGGCCTTAAAGCAACTACCTACCGCCATCAAAAGGTTTAGTTTAAACCTTCCATCACCTCTGAAGAATACCATCCAACCCGGATTTCAAACCCCAGCTTTACCTTCATTAGCCAACCCAAGCCCACTTTTACAATGAACGTTTAGATCCTCAAGGGTAGATTAGGTTGGCTCATCGCTTATTATCGCTCTATCATGAAATTTCCCTTTGCTTAGATTAGGGGGTATGGTTAATCCGATCCCCCAGAAACCAAATGGCTTGCACTACCACAAGCATCACTTTACCCCTTTATCATTTTCCCTAAGTGGTAAATACCTCGCTTAAACGCATCCCCAACTATGCTTGGGGTGGAAGGT
Source organism: Massospora cicadina (assembly GCA_022478985.1). Taxonomy (NCBI): domain Eukaryota; kingdom Fungi; phylum Entomophthoromycota; class Entomophthoromycetes; order Entomophthorales; family Entomophthoraceae; genus Massospora; species Massospora cicadina. Next base: position 223,914 of record JAKSZP010018460.1, on the reverse strand, counting down.
TGGTTCGGGTAGCAATAGTTGATGCCATCTAGAGTTACCCTTTGAAACTTATTGTTTGAGGATAGAACACTATCTTTTTTAAAAGAGAACGTTTATTATTTGAGGGTAGAACAAAACAACAATTCTTGAAAGAGAACTTTTATTATTTGAGGGTAGAACAAACCTACAGTTTATTAAAATGATTTATTAAAACCCAAGCGGATGATTTACCAAATAATCAACTTAAGTGAAAACCGAGAATGGATGTATTAATTAGAGGCCCTCACTCCCCCTTCGGCTTGGTGAGGGTGGGGAGTTCCGCCACGAGCACGTCCGAGGATCCCGGCTTCTCCGCCAAAAGCTCACCGGCCGACGAAGCTTTACGCTTAAAGCCGTACTCGAATGGGACGAGGCGGGGCCGGGAAACCAACTCGGCCCGGTTCACCGATAAGGTATGCAGGCTGGCCAGCATCAGGCCGAAACCGATGACCAAGCCAAGGTAACTTATAGAGATCCAGCCAACGAGATGGGCCAGCGCAAGCGTAAATCCCGAAAGGAGAAGGCCCAGCGCCACCTGCACCCTCCACGGCAGGCACGATTGAAACGGGGATTGGAGGTCTGGCGAGGGGGTATACCGGTTAAGGAACAGGTCGATCCCATCCTGCCGGGAACCGTCGAGGTAGTTGTTTCGGAGGTACCGCACCATCGAGTTTTTGCCGTCCCGGAGGGCTCCGAGGGCGGTGCGGCGGCCGGTACGGGTGAAATCGGTCTTGAGGGCGCCGGTGCCGGAATAGGCGACGGACACGGCATCGGCGTTGTCGGCCCACAGCTCACGGAACACCGAGGCGAAGGGCTCCACAAACACGCCCTCTAAATAATCCTCAGAGATGACGCCCATCGCCTTGAGCTGGCACGTGAGGATATGCTTGGCAACCATACTCTGGACCACGTTGGTGCGATCCAGGCAGTCCATGCAGTTGGTGCGGATGACGCCCTGCTGGAAGATGGGCTCCCCGCGGGTGGGGTCAGCGAGATAGTACATGTGGGCGTCCAGGTGGGGGAGGAGCTGGTCGACCAGCCGCTGGATGCGGTGCCATCTCATCTTGGAGCACTCGCGATGAAAGTCGAAATGGATGTAAGTCAGACCCTCCTGACTTTGGGCATGAAAAGCAAACTTCTGGGCCATGGGGAGCTCATACCCCTCGGTGTTGACCAGATTTACAGCAACCACTGGCCCGTAAGCGCCCGCGAGCCGTTCAAAGTGGGCCTTAAAAACCCTAGGCTGCGATGGTTAGCTTCGCTTCAAGGCGTACGGTTTCGGGGCGGTCAGCGATCACCAGCTGGGGCGTGTATTGGGTGTTGGTAACCTGGGCCCAGAACACGGGGATCGACCCCCTGACCTGAGAGTAGGACGCCATCGCCCCGGTGCGCGACACCAAGACTTGTTCCGTCTCGGCAAAGTTGGCCACGTTCCCGCCCGCGTCGATGCCGCGGGAGAAATATCGCGTCCCTAAGCGTTAGGCAAGGGCGTTTGATAAGCCTACCCACACGCGAGGTTCCACGGCGGGTGATGAGCCCGTACGCCAGGGGCACCTTGTTGATGGTGACTGGCACCACTCTGGCATCTGTGGATTAGCGTGGGCTGAGAGGTTGAGGCTTACATCCATAGATGACTGGCACTAAAAACTTTGCAAACTGACCTGGTTAAGTCTAAGTTCGGGGCTTACGTTTTGGTCGGGGTGGGCCTTGGTGATCTCCAGAAAAGGCTTCAGATGGCATAAATTCCAAAAGAACTCTGGGTTGGCGCCATCTATTAGGCTTCCGCTGCCCCGCGGGCCACAAAGCGGGTGCAGCTGCTGCAGGTTGCGTGTCATGTCGAGGGTGGGCGAAAAGTAGAAGGCGGCGCCCTGAAGAAAGTCACCCAAAAGCCCGCGATACCGCTCCTCGTCCGAGGCTTGGTCGGGGGTTAGGTAGAATGCGTTGCGCGCGAGGGGGCAGATCCGAGTTGCCGTAGCTTTGTAGATGGCATGGCCTGCAAGGTCCCCAACGCAAACTCGCCCAGTGATGAGCATCAGGTGATCGCCTGAGTCCGATTAGCCTAGCTCGCATTTAGCGTTACCCGAAAGCAGGCGCATAATCCCCAACATCCCATAAGCGGTAGAGATTTGGGGCTCGGTTAGAAATCTCGGGAGCTTGGCTTTTTATCGTTAGTGCGCCGTTACATTAAAGCATCGGTAATAGAACTTGAAACCCCGCGAGCCTCAGCCGATATGTCGGACATAGTTTAACTAACCCATGCCTTAAGGATAAGTAGTACCTGCTAGTTCTATCGTTCCAGCATCGCGGTGAAAAATGATTAGTTCCGAGCCGCTCTTCTCGGTACTGGGGGCAATAAACCAGTTCCGAAGGTAGGTTCCAGGACGTAATAATTCTGGTGGTCGTAACTAAACCAGCATGCAGTTAGTAACCGGTGGGATAATTGCGAAGTGGCAAATGATTCCCCGATATGAATATTCTACATTTTATCTCCAATTCCGACCCACCACCTTAGAATTTCCAGGCTCACTAAACCTTCGAATTTATATCAGTAAGGTTGAAGCCCTTTAATATCACTACATATAAAAACACAAATCACTCTATAACCAAGGGCACTCAAGCGACTAATAAAAGAGTAGAAAGGTCAAAAAGTTTATTAGCAAAAAAGTAACCCAAAACTCGTTATAAACCCAAAATATATACTTTTCAGGCCTATAAACCCCCTCTCAAACCTAGCATCGGCTCAAACCAACGCACCACACCAAAGGATGTATTCAAAAGCGATCAGGCGCGAACCAAATCCCGGCGTAAATTTGTAAAAAAAGTAATAAGATCTCCCACCCAAAACCCCAATTAAGCCGAGGGCACTCAAATCAACTCTGGTGAAGAAAAATGAGGTTGATAATTACTTACAACTTGTACTCCGGGTAGGCGCCCATCATATCAAACCGAAACCACGTACTGATTTATTCCGAGCGGTCGCGAACCCACTTAATGAAATGGTTAGTCTAAGCAAAAAAGGGTGAGCCCGTCGATCGAAATGAAGTGTAAGTACTAAATAGTAACATAAGGAATAGAAGGTTTGCAGTAGACGGCCGCACCCAAAAAAATATATAGGTTGGGTCCGTGCTTAGTTGGGAGAGGAAGATCCAAAGTTAAAGTCGATATTACCAAACTGGAGAACTTTTATAAACCTTTATCTCGTCAGTCACGAAGGAAAACTAAGAGGGGGTTTGAAAACCTAAACCCTAACCTTCATGAGTTATAATAAACTTGGAAAAACGGTGGCTCACCTTCGATATCTGTTAAACCTCAAAGTGTTGGTTACCCTAAAATTCAAACCCCTAATCCTGAAGGATGTGGCTATTGACTGAACTCATCAAGCGATCGAATAATCTTTGGATATTTTTTGGGTTAATAGATGCCACCAATAATGATCACGGTTAATTTATCCCATATAACTAACCTTTACAATACGATCCTTATCAACAAGCTAACCATCCGTTTCAGCCACTTACCACTTCAAGTTAATTGGTTCAACGTCACCTTTATTTTCCACCAATTTTAGATTAGGTAAAGCTATACCTTCCATCCCACCCCTAACAACTGAAGTAAAATAAAAATGTCATTATAAACTTTATAACTCATATAATCCTAACCTACCCACCCAAATTAATTTCCCACCCTCTATTGATCCCAACATCCTATACCTTTATTTTATTTTAAATTTGAGTATATTAGCCATCATAACTTTAAACAATACACACACCTTTTAATTCTAAACTTAGATCAGTATTTAAGTTACTCAAGTTTCCTATACTGAGCAAACCTAACTCTACCCCAGTACCATTACCTCCAATATTGGCAAACCATATCTACTATAAATATATACCCTGGCTTAAGATCAAATGCAGTATAACTTACCAATGAAATTGGTTATTGATACTATTGGAGGCCTATCAAGCTTAAAAAGTTTTTGCAAGCTTTTAAAACTAATTAATCAAGATCAATTTCTAGGCATATCATAAAATCTTTATCACTTACCTCTAGCTTAGCAATCCTAAGTCATTATTTAGTGATAAGTTAACAGTATAGGTCCTTATTATAGTTTTAATCAAGGTTGTAACAGTGGGATAAGGTAAGTTAAAATTTTAATTTTACCCTAAACCCAAAAAACCTATTCCCTTTATAAGGCCAAAATCTTTTGATAACTTTTTTATTCATGGTAGGAGGATCATGGGCCAATAATACCAAAGATATAATAGAATGCACAATTGAACGCTTTAAAGGAACCCCAACTCCCCAGGGCAGGAGTCTAACCGCCACCATCCCTATAATCATGAGTAAGTGATGGTGGGTATGGTGACAAGATCTGATAGCCTTAGAATGAAGTCCTGATAACACAGGTTCAGGGGTAAGTGTCAAGCTCCAGAAATCAGTTCAACCTCCCTGATTGGATCTGGTATGATTTAGATGGCATGTTTCCAAATAACTGATACTAAAATTGTGGGTAAGAGGATAGCAAAATTTAGCTATTGCCTTTGCCTTGATTTTAGGACGCCTGGTTGGTAGCTTCCAGCAAAACAGTGCGGATTTGCCACAAGGCTGTGGCTACTATAAGTACTCTAATTGTTTCTGAGATCTGTGTAATCACTTTCATAGCAAAATGGACTTGGGAAGGGTGAGATGTGATAGTCGCAGGTATTTGGATCAGATGGGACACTCCATTTTGAATGATTTTAGATGTGGGACATCCCTATCTCCAATGAACTGAAGTATCATGTCTGCTGTTTACTGGAAAAAGGTTTGAGAAGGTGTTAGACTATCTGATATATAATATACTCATGTAAGGCATTCAAAAACATGGCTCCAGTTTTTTTGTGAAGTAAGGGATGGTGAGTATACTTTTACATCTTCTTTTGATCTATTATAGAGTGAGGGATATTTAAAGAGACCAATAGATCAATTTGCACTAGAGTGACAGTACTTTTGGGGTATAAGGATTCTGGATCCATTGGTTTACTATCAAACAGTTAAAGGTGTTCTGGGCTTACCTTATTATGACTTGGTTATGGGCCAATCCTTTAAAAGCTCCAAATTGGAATGCTTTTTAATATGCAGTATGCCTTTAAAATGAGGATAGGTGGATGGAATCCAGATGTGTTGGGGTGAGATGCTCAGTATCTCAACAAATTCTAGTGTGCGTTAGTATTTGCCAACCTCATTGATTTTGTAAAATCGCCTCTCACTGCTTTAGACCAATGTAGGGCTTGTGAACTAAGACTATTCACCTGGAAAATCCATTCTCTAAAATATGGGTGGAATGTTGGTGGTAGTCATATAGTCTCTTGCCTCCTGACATACATAAGCCAGAGAGTTTTTTAATCCTGATAGATGTTCTCTGTCCATCCCAAAAACCATGATTGTAATACAGCCTCTTTGAGTTAAAAGGGATATGGAAGATAATATGGAATGGGCGGTGTACCATATTTTTATAGTATTAATGTGTTGACTAATACAGCTTTTTAACTAGCACTTTCAAGGGTCCATGCAGGATGGCTGCTCATTTTGAGATACTAATGTTGAGATTGCTCTCAATAGCTGTAGATGTGTATCCTCCAGAATCCAACCATACACCCTGTCAATAATTTATCCTGATCTTAATTTGACTTCCTTTGATGTCAGGTTTCTACATAATATAAAAAATAAATATCTCTACTTCAAAAAGATAGTGAGATGCCGCATACCCCAAAGAATGAATCAGATATAGACCTTGTCTTGGAAGTTCTTGGCAATTTTCCCCAGAGCTTTGAAACTTTTATTTCTTGAAATATCACCCCTTGGGAATAAATTGAATTCATGTTTTTGACAATATTTTTGATTGCTGCTATTCTATACCAAACTTCAAGGTTACTCACTAATCAAGGAGCCTTTACCCTTAATTGTTAATTAATGTATTTAAACAATATAACCCTTAAGCCAGTGCCCTTGGGTGCCCTGAATTTTTACTGTAAAATTGGATTACATCCACCACACCCTTAAAAATTTTTAGGGATCCCTGCCAGGTCTCCCCAAGCCCCCAGCAAACCCAATAACCTAGATGAACAACAGTGACTCAGTAAAAGATACCTCTTTTTACCCTGATACTGCCCACCTCAGTGAGGATGCGATTAAAAAGCATCTAGGTGAACCTGTTGTATCAGTAATCTAGATTTACCCACATCTATGGAGGTAGACCTCACCACCCCTCCCATAATATACTATCAATTACAAGTATCAGAATTCTCAGATTCCCTCCAACTCCTCATAACTTGGACCCTTGTCACAGGTGGAAGAGCAAATTTAAGATATATCTCAAAGTACCAAACACAATCATGGATCTATGTTCTAGTTCAACTATCAACATTAAACAAAATATAGTAGGTTTTACCAAGCGCTACCTGCACCAATCCGTCCATCCCATTTTGTATTATATGTTGCAAATAACTAGATTTCACATAAGAACTACTTTAACATCATCAGCTATTGTAAAGCCTGCATACTCACCCTATCTAGTTTCACAACTCTGCTTTCCTTATTATCCATGCAAACTATAGCACAATACTGGAGGATTGGCAACTCATCATCAACATGCAAGCACTGATAACCCACCTTGTTGAAGGGGCGATGAGTTTGTTTGTTCTTAACTATCTGACCATTTTAGCTTGACCCAGAAATCATCCTTCATGACCAGATTGGAGTTAGTACCATAGAAGTAAAAACCCAAGTTGACATCTTGAGAGCCTTCATGGAAGATCACCTCCATTATATAGAGGTAGTTTGTGATACTTGGAATACCCAAGGGAATACTAGTTTCTCAGGTTCTCCAGGGATTTCAAGTGAGCCCATGTCTTCTGGAGTCCCTCAGATTACCTGAGCCCCCTGGACCATCTGAAAGTCCTGGATCCTCTATGTCATGGCAACAGCTAATAAGACTAAGGCTGGCATGCCAATCTGTATGACTAGACATCTAAAACACAAGCCAGAATTCCAAGGGTTTAGATGCTCACAGAACTTAGTAGCTATTTTGAAAAGTAATAACTAAGGGTTGACAATTAACGACAAAGGTTACCAGCACCCATCAGTAGCCACATGGTTTTAATGGTAGTGGCAGCAGATTCCAGGGAGGCAGGTTTTTCAGGCACAGCATGTGGGGTGGGGGAATCTTTGGTATCAGGAGAGGTGGAACTTGAGGAGATTCCATGGAACTTAGTGAACTGGGAGGGGTGAACCTTAAAGAGCAAGGCAAGATCATGACGCTACAAGGCAAAAAACGGGAGACAAGCCCAGGTGGGCCCCATACCAATACCTTTACTAAAGCAGGGAAGAAGTAGCATAGTTACAATTTTTACTATGGCTCAATAATTGCACAGACTGGGAAACATGGCAACTTGGCAAGTATTGTGGCTAACTTTTAGCTAAAGTAATTCAAAATTTATTTATCTTTTGAGGGTTCTTGTTAATTTTATAACAGAGTAAAGATATAGACCAACTGTAGGATCTGTTGGGGCCTGCTGTCTTAAAGAGCTATAAGATTTGGAATAACAGGGTAAGCATAAACCTCAGTGAACACTATTGCGCTCAATTCTGGCAGATTGTCACATAAAAGTGCTTCTGATACTAGTTAGATCTGACCTAACTGGACGGATAGCTATCACATTTTTTACAAATCTTTTTGAAGGTGCAATACTGCCTAGCAAGTGGTAATTTTTTGATGGCCAATGGGTTGCACCCAAGGCCAGGGCTGTCATGGATTCCGCTAATTAAAGCAAGACTGTGCTTTGATGTGTGGCAGCTCCCCCTTTTGGGTTGGGCACCACTAGTGCTAAAAAAGTAAGATTGTGCTTTTTAATCTGGGTATGTGGCATCCCAATGGAATATTCAGAATGCCAATGGCATAGCAGCACTAAAACTTGTAGGAGGGACCCCCTATGGTTCCTGTGCGGATAGTAAAAGTTAAGTAACGTACAAAAGGCTCTCATAGAAAACCAAATGGCTGCAATGAGTACAACCTCAGGTCTTTCTGGAAAACCCCAAGTGGGGGAGAGGCTGGAAAGATAACCAATTTTTTTGGATTGGCAGTTGCTGGCCTTTGGTACTAGTCCCAAAATCCACTGGTTAAGTTATATATATATATATATATCCTTAAGTTCATTAGATGTTGCTGACCTAAAAAATGAGGATTGGGTTTGAAAATTGAAAAAATAGCTTAAGTCAAATATGAAGTAAACGTGAGCATATTCTCATTGTTGTTAGAGTGTCACAAACTACCATGCGGAGCCAGAAAGGGAGTTTGTACAACAGGGCATTTTAATAATGTAAATTGGGGTGAATTTCCTTAAGGATTGATGTTTCAGATAATCTGAAACTGGACTTCTCCTCCAGATGGTGGAAATGGGCATTCATTGCCCACAAATAATATATCAAAATTGGTGGGGTGGGAGGCCTCATCACATCTGAAACACTGAACCAGTGGTGGTGTGATGGTTGAGGTTTTCCCTCAACATTACATTGCCCTGAGTTTTAATAAGACAGGACAAGATGGTGTGGAAGAAGGAGGTGATGGGAGAGCATTAGTTTTGGCTAGACCTCAGATTGGGACTGAGACTGGGGAAGGGCAGTAGTTAGAACTTTTGTCAGGCCTGAGGTCAAACCAGTTGTTTTAAGGTGTGTGGGTTCTAGGTTAAAGGTGAATTCAATCAGAATTAGATCAGATATTGGGTGTGGCGACTCAGCCACTATGGAATTCAATCTGGCCTATAACAATGGGGGTTTGCTTATGGCATATTTCAAAAGACATAGTGTCAGGCATGACAGATGAGCCTGATCTATGATTAAAGCAGAGAGGTATAATGGTAGGGACTTGAGAATGGGAGGTTCTTAAGTTCCGTTTTCTATCAAATTGCATAATATATGTCCAATATAGCCGTTCTTGAGCCTTATTCATTTTTATTATAGTCTTCTGAAGTTTATATTGGTATATTTAGTCTAACAGCTGCCATTTTTGGCCTATACAAACAGGAGGTGGACTTTGAGAGCGAGTTTAGGAAGGCTATTGCCTCCCTTTACACCTTGTCTTGGAGTCAGGGCATGTTGCTTGAGGTAATCATGCTCAAAACTGTTCTATAAGGGTGTTCATCCTTGGCGCCTATAGCAAATGCACTAGAAGAATGGTCTCAGAGACCTTGTCCGCCCTTTGGTCGTTGACTTGGGTCCTGCTTCCCAATTCATTTGTGGCTCATTGAAAGGAGCCAGTGCCTTACATTAAACGGAACTTATTAACTTTCCTGTCATTGTGGTGGCAAGCAAATGAGGAGCCAAGAGCAGTTGTGTTCCCTATGTGGTATCACCATACCGCAACAAGTTTTAATGGTGATGTTTTCAGCAATTTTTTTGCTTTTTGAGGTATGCAGGTGCTGGATTGTGTGTCCCAGAGTGGTGCAAAAGTGGTAGGACCAGTGAAGACCAGATAAAGGATTCTATTAATGCTAAGTTCAGAGGAGATAGAGCTGATCTATCAAACGTTTGGACGGGTTCATTTCCAAGGGCGGTTGACAAAGGCGTCAGAGGGTGAGGATTCATTCACCTTACAGTTGAGCCAAGTTTTGGTGATCCTGCCAGTGAAGCTTTAACACTGGGTACGGAAACTTTTGGAGGAGCAGGCGGGGTTGCCAGTATTAGTAGAAGGGTGTTTGGACTTGATTAAATAATTGGTATGTTCAGATGAGGCGCAAGTTTCAGCTTGATCAGCATTGCTGCAGTGCATTCAGGGGAGGAAGTCTGTGGATGAATATGGTCGGATGTTCCAGGCACTGGCCAAAGCAGCCAAGGCGCCAGAGTCCCAGCTTCCTTGCATGTTCTGTCAATAATTTAAGGCTGATTTGTTGTTCGCATTGGTGGCAGTGTGGCCTGAGGTTGACTTTGGAGGAAGAGGTGGCCTTGGCCTTGCAGATGAAATGAAAGATGCTCTTGGATCAGGCTCACCAGGAGTTGGTGCGGCTTCCCAAGTGGATTTCATGTGCAGGAGGCAATGAGACAAGATGGTTCAGAGACAGTGCACAGCTCCAAGAGGTTCAGGTACGTAGAGGAGGAAGGAAAGGTTCAGGGGGAGCCTGGGGAGGGTGGCAAATTACCAGAGGCGGTGATGACTGAGGCCCCCATTCAAGTTCCTGAGTCCCAGAAAAAGAATAAGAATACTCTTTATTATTTTTGAAAGAAGCCAGTGTCCCAGAATAAACCGCTTTCTTCGCTTTATTCATATTTATTTTTACCAGTAGAATTGCGGGAAGGTCCTGGGATGAAGGAGTGTGGAAAGGTCCTGGCCCTGGTAAACACTGGGGCTGATAAGAATTATGTGGATGAGGAGTGGTCAAAAAGATGTGGATTGCTGTTGCAGGAGGATATATTTTTATGTTGTTGGCGGATGACACCAAGAGGACTGCGGTCTGGAAGGTGCAGTCCAGGATCCTGTTGAGACAAGGCCTGTATGAGTTTGAAGAAAAATTTCATTATGTGGAACATTTGCCTCACTTAGTGGTGCTGGGATGAGGTGGTAGACCAGTTCCATCCGTAATTTAATATGATGAAGGAAAAAGTGCTGTTGTCACCTGGGGGCTCAGATGTGTGGTAGTGGGAGCTCCAGTACCAGGGATCATCAGTAAAGCGTAAGAGGGAATATATTATCTTCAGTTGCACCATTGGAGGGTTTGCCAAAAGAGTACCAGGATTTTGAATCGGTGTTTGAACCCAAGGGTGAGGCACCATTCCTACCTGCAGTAGACTTTGCATTTAATTTTAGGTTCAAAGAGGGCTCTGAGTTGCCAAGGGGATGTCCAGTTTATCCATTAAATACTTGGGATTTGGGATGCTCTTAATGAATATGTCCATAAGATGCTAGGTTTGAGTTTGATTGTGCCGTCCAAATTTTCTGAGTTTTCATCAGTGCTGCTGGTGTCAAAGGCAAGTGGGGAGCTACGTCATTGTGTGGACTTTCAGCAGCCCAATGGGGTGACAGATCCTGATCCTTATCCGATGACACTAATGGAAGACATTCTACCCATGATTTTGGGGGGTTTGTGGTGTTCACTAAATTGGATCTGGTTGACGCATTCAATCAGATTCCTGTGCGTCTGGAGCACCAGAAGTATACCGCGTTTAAGTGCCACTTGGGGAATTTTGAGTATTGGGTTATGCCATTTGGGATGCGTAATGCCCCCGCAGTCTTCCAACGCATTATTGACTGTGCGTTGGGGGGATTGGTGGGTAGGTGTTTCATTTCCTATATGGATATTCTAATATTTTCCAGGTTGATGCAAGATTATGTGAAGGATGTAAGGAGTGTTCTGGAGGTGGTAAGCTGGGTGGGCTTGAAGTTAAAGCCATCCAAAGGTGAGTTTAATAAGGACTTGGCAACCTTCCTGGGGAATGCGGTTTTCCAGGGGGTTAGTGATATGTCCTGATAAGCTGTGAGCGGTGTGGAGTGGAAGGCCCCAGGAATTAAACCAAGGTGTAAAGTTTTTTGGGAGTAGTGAACTTTGTAAGGGGGCTCTTCCAGAATTTAGCTGAGTGGGCTGTGCCGTTGACAAGGTTGACTGGGGATGTACTCTTCGTTTGGGGGAGGCTGAGGTAGGGGCTTTCCAGCGGGTGAAGACAAGTTTGCTGACAGCCCCAATTCTGGCTCATACTGACCTAACATGCCGTTTATAGTGGAGATGGATGCGTCAAACTTTGCGCTTGTAGCGGTGCTATTGCAGGAGGTTAAAGACGGGGTTGAGCACCCCGTCTGTTACTTTAACTGGAAGATTGTGCCCGCTGAGATGAATTACCCAGTTTAAGACAAGGAACTTTTAGAAATAATGGCGGCATTAGTGAAGTGGCAACGCCACCTGTATTACTGCAGGCATCCAGTTGTTATCAGGACTGATCATTAAGCCTTAGAGTATTATAAGTCCCCCGTCTGATGAATCAGAGACAGACCTGGTACACTTAGATTTGGTTCAGTATGACTTGTGGATCAAGTATAAGCCAGGGAAACAGAATATCTTGCCAGAATTGCTGAATCATGATTCAGGGTTAGCGTTTTCTGAGGAGGAGTTGAGGAGGTTTAACGCCACTAAAATGTTGTCATTGAGTATTTTTGCAACGATCTGGAATTGGAGAGAAGAAATATTGTGGAGAAATCAGACTGTGAAGCAGAGGAGTGAATTAGGCAGGAAGATTTTGGATGATATGAGAGAAGTGGAGGCGAGCATGAGAGATGCGGGGTTCTCAGTCTGGGGAGGTCTTATCCAGCATGAATGAAGGATCTGGGTTCCGGTGATGAGTCTGCAGCAGGAGGTGTTGGCAGCATACCAAGATCATCCATTGGCAGGACATTCAGGTGGGAGAAGATGCTAGATTTGGTTTGTCACCAGTATTCATGAAGGGGAGTGGGTGTGGCAGTATGACAGTATGTGGAGTGATGTGTGGTGTGTGCCAGGTCAAAGTCCTGCCGTATGGTTCCAGGAGAAAAATTGAAGCCACTTCAGATTCTGTCCAGCCTGTGGGACTTTGTGAGTGTGGATTTTATCATAGGGCTACCCAAGTCCCAGGGGATGGACGCCCTGATGGTTGTGGTGGATTACCTGACAAAGTATGCAGAGTTTTTCTTGTTGGTCAACGATCTCTACAAAAATAGAGGGTCAGATCTTTATGAATGAGGTGTTTTCCTGACATGGGCACCAGAGGAGATTATGCTGGACTGGGCTCTGCAGTTCACATCTCAGTTCTGGTTGCATCTGTTAGAAACTTGGAGATAAAAGACTCCCATTAATCAGCTTACCATCCCCAATTGGATGGCCAAACCAAGAGGATAAATCAAAATTGGAACAGTAAATGAGGTGCTATATCTCAGGGCGACAGGATGATTGGGTGAGTTGGGTGAAGTTGCGCAATTTTCACATAACAATCACAAGCATGCATCCACAGGTATGACCCCATTTTTTGCAAATTATGCTCAGCACCTGGAGGGTATGGGGCCTTGGGAGCAGAGTCAGAATCCAGCAGCAGATAAGCTATCACGTGAGACTTGGGATACCTTGAGGCTCCTGAGAAGGAATCTAGTGGCAGAGGTTGCAGCTCGGAAGAGGAAAGCAGATAGGCATCAGTCAGAGAGGACCGTTTTTTAAGAAGGGAAATTGGGTCTTGGTAAACACTTAGAACTATGCCATACCTGTGAGGAGACAGAAGTTGAGGCCAAGTGGCGTTGGGCCCATATATGATAGTGATGGCGGTGAACAAGGTGGCGTTTGAGCTGAAGTTGCCAGAGGGGTCATGGGCTCATCCAGTGTTGCATGTGACGCAGCTCAACCGTTCTTAGGGCAGCAACCTGAGAGGGCCTCTCCTTTGTTTCCAGATGAAAGGGGGGCTGAGGAGTACGAGGTGGAGGAGATCCTGGACACAAAGGTGGTGCAGGGTTGTCAGTCATTTTTGGTCCAGTGGAAGGGTCATCCAGTTGAGGAGGCCACGTGGCAGACGTCCAGAGATTGCGCCTGGTGTCCTGGGAAGATCTGAGAGTTCTTCTTGTCTAGGGGGGGTGATGTGATGGTAGAGGTTTTACCTCAACATCAAATTGCCCTTATCTTTGATAAGAAAGGACAAGCTGGTGTGGAAGAATGAGGAGGTGAGAAAGTATTAGTCTTGTCTAGACCCCAAGTTGGGACTGAGACTGGGGAAGGACAGCGGTTAAAGCTTTCGTCAGGCTTGGGGTCAAAACAGATGGCTTGAAGTGGATGGGTTCTAGGTTAAAGGTGGATTCAAATCAGAATTAGATCAGATATTATGTGGTGGCTCAGCCACTATGGAATTCAATACAGCCTAGAACAATGGGGTTTGCATATGGCATATTTCAAAAGATATAGTGGCATGACAGACGAGCCTGATCTATGCTTGCAGCAGAGAGCTATAATGGTAGGGACTTGAGAACGGGAGGTTCTTAAGTTCCATTTTCTATCAACTTGCCTAATATATATATCTAATAAAGCAATTCTTGAGCCTTATTTATTTTTATTATTGTCTTCTGAGGCTTATATTTGTATATTTAGTCTAACAGCAACCATGTTTGCCTTTAAACAGGAGTTAGACTTTGAGAGTGAGTTTGGGAATGCTTTTGCCTCACTATACACCTTGTATTGGAGTCAGGGCATGTTGCTTGGGGTAAGCATACTCACAACTGTCCTATAAGGGTGTCCATCCTTGGCGCCTATAGCAAATGCACTAGAAGAATGATCTCAGGGACCTTGTCCGCCCTTTGGTCATTGACATGGGTCCTGCTTCTCAGTTCATTTGTGGTTCATTGGTGGGAGCCATTGTGTTACAGGTGGGTTGGCAGGGTGAGCCAGGTGAATGATAATGACCATATTAATTAAGGGTATGTGAGGCTCTTGGCTGGCTATATTGCTCCAAACCAATGGTGGGTTGGCAAATTGGATCTTATGGGTGGGGATGGCTTTCTAGTATAGCATATTGGAGAAACAGTTCAGCAGTGTAACTTCTTATGACCTCAGCTAGTGAGAAGTGAGCTGTTAGTTTAATAAATCAGAGTTTTTACTCAACAATAATCTGGCTTAGAATGCTGACTGTGGCGTGTTAAGGTGGATTCAAAAGAGATATTGGTAGGAAGTAAGCCAGCAAAGTCAGCGGAGAGGAGTTAAAAACAAGACAAATAATAAACCAAAGTTAAGAATAAACTGACAACCTACCCAAGGAAGTGCAAGTGTTTATTATACTTAATTGTTGTAGGAGGGAGTTGGGAGAAGAACTTGTAATGGGATGGCTGATGTACTCTCTTTGCTGGTTCCCTTTAGTCAGGGTTGCGAAAGACAGACTGATTTTGAGGAGTTTCATCTGATAGCTTACTACAAGTTTTTAGAAGCTCTGACAATGAAACTTTACGATCTTTTGTAAAGGCGCTTGGATTTTGCATTTGGAAGAACTAGCTTTTGAGGAAAATGAATAAAATAGTTAATTAAAATTAAAAATTTTGGGATGAAACCTTAAATTGATTCAGTGACCCATGATCCAAAATCTCATATTTTGTGTACTGAATTGGGTTTTCTGACTTGGTAAGGATTTTTTGATTCTGAGGCTAAATTTTCCATTTTTGAGGGGGTGGGTGACAGGGCGGTGGGAAGATGAGTATGGGGTCCTGCTGGTGGCCCCTGGTCTGAACCACCTCCCAACAGACCTCCTTTAATTTTTACACAAGAGAAGAAGCTGTAGGGGGTTTTTTGGGGCCAGAGCATTGACCCATAGCTCATCAACCACATGGGCCAAGTCACAGTCACCCAATTGAACTAAAGGCTTCACAGGTGACTCTGGTTCTCTCTTGCGTCTGCAAGGGAACTTCTCACATCTACCACAAGAGGTTGTTTTCCTAACTTACAAGGGTAGGTAGGGATGATACCATTTAGAATAAAATGGGTTTAGTATGCCTAAACCTAGTTTAGGTGGTATCGCCTTCACTGGCAGCAAGGAGGGAACTCAGACGGGTTAATTCAGATCTTAGATTAATTTGAACAATGCTTTTCTGTTTAGTATTAGCCTACTATTATTAACAAAACCTAAACTAAGGAGAATGCCTTTTGGCATGTGAGAGACTGCAAGATTCCTGATGGTGATGGCTTTTGGTCACCAAAACCTCATGACACACCCTCTTATCTTTTCCACCGAATCTCTGGTGGTGAGAAGAGGAGGTAATGGGACAACCTTCAGGGGGTAGGACATCACCCACCTTTCATATACCACATGGGCTAGATTTCCTTGGCTGATGAGGGGGAGGCAGCCTCCTTTCCCCCCTCATGGTTCTGAAGGGTCACTCCTCCTGGTTGAGGTGCAGGGGGTGTCCACAGGACTTACACTAGAGGTAGAGGGTATGGATCCAAGACTACAACGTTGTTCAAGCCTATAATTCATGAAATGTCTTAAGGGTGCCATTGAGTTTCTTCTCATGTTACTGATAATAAAATGGAGAATTCCTTGTCTTTCCATCTTTTGCTCTAATACTTCATTTTACTCATTTGAAGCTTAATTACCATTAGCTGTGTATGGATATGGAGAGCAGCTGATTTTAATAAGATCAACACTCAGTTGGAAGCTCAGATCAAAATCTGAAGGCTTGATGGATGATTGGCAACTTCCACATCAAACACAATATTGATAGGTTCAAGGATTCGTGGTGTAGTAGGGAGGTCAGAAATGACTTCAGTAATAAAATACTCCACCATTGCCACTGTTGCCTTTTAATGTCAACGTTGGAAGAAGAGGTATCACACCATAATGAAAATGAGTGGTAAAGGCTAGCATTTTCTTTTCAAGTTAGTGGTCATCAATTGATGGCGCTACCAACCTACCCTTACTATTGTTGGGTAAAATAGCTCTGGAATACTGGAAAATTGGACACTTTAGTGCATGGCAAACGCACAATACTGCACAGGTTAATGTTTACCCTTAAAAATCTACTGATCTTCTTTTATCACATGACCTCTGTACCCTGACAAGGTCCATTTTACTGAATATGCATTGTAAAGCCTCATAATAACTGATTCCTACGATTCCTGGTATAGTAACATCTACTCTATAAATGACTTCTGAAATAATAGATAATCAGGGCAAACTTTATTTAGAATTTGGATAATTGTGTTATATTATAGCCAAACTCCAAGCCATAGAACATCGATGTTTTGATTCTAGGAGCATATTTGACAGGGGTTACAATGGGTACAATGAGTACTTTGGGTACTATAGGCATAGTGGTACACATCTACAGGAAAGGCTTGTTAAAGAATGGGAAACACCGCGGTAAAATTCTGGAATGGCTGAGGGAGTTTAAAAAATGAAAAAGATAGTGATACAAGTTGATGACTCTGATAAAATGGTCATTATAATTACGTTTGTATGACGAAAAATGCGTGATCAGTTAGATATTTTAAGTCAAGTCAACATTTTCAAAAGCACGTCCCCCCTGACTTGACTCATTCATCTGAATAACTTTTTTGAGAAGGTTGACAGCCATAGTAGAGCCCTAGGAACTTTTCATGATCAATACTATTAATCCTTCCATCAGACAAGTGTTGTATGATATATACATCAGATGACAAACGCTCTGAGATTACATACGATTTTTCAAAGTGTTAAATTTTATATGCTCTTTCAAATCTGTACATAGCACAGTATGATACCTGGTCACCTTCTTTGCAATTTTTATCTAAGGTCTTAGGTGTACATCAACTTGGGGTTTTATTACTCTTATGAGTCAAGGCAGTTCCATAAGCTTTTGTTTGAATTTTAACTAATGTCTTATAAATTAGTCAAGCTTCCATTCTGGTTGAATACCATCCTCATCTTCTACAATTGAGTGCAACAAGTGAGGCAAGGCAGGCTGCCAACCATAATGCAACTGGAGGGGTGATCATCTTTGGCACAATGATAAATAATTGTTTAGGTAATTATTGTTTGTTCAATGTAAAGGTCCATTAAAATGAGAAGTGGCGGCAGACTTGCAGAGAATTTGCCCATAAGTTCCACTGACCATATTGACAGTCCCTATAATCTAAAATGATTTGGTCAGCTGAAACCCCTCTAATTTCCATAATTTCTTTTTGTTCAGAGATTATACTAGAGATAAATTTGGTTGCATTGTCTATTAAAATAACCTGCGGAAACCCATGCCTATTAACAGTGTAAATCATAATGAATTTAGTAGTAGTGACTGCTCCAAAACTGTGAAAGTTTATAGACTCAATCCAATTAATCAATTAGTCTATGGCCACAATTAAGTATCAGTTATGGAAGGTGCCTGGCAAGGGTCCAATAATATCAATTGAAATTTTATGCCAAGCTTAAATTGGGCTTAACTAATGATAGTGGTGGATGCCTTGAAGGGCTGTCAAGATGACATTATTGGCACCTCATCAAAGTGTCCTAATTATCAGAGCTCATGGACTCTCAGTGGTAGCTATGTTGGACATGCTTCAGAGTTTTGTTCAGTCCAACATAACCAACAATCCAATAAGCTTGCATAAAAATCAATGGTTATCTAGATGAGGATAAGTACAAGTGTAAAAAAATTAACAAATTGATTCCTCCAATGATTTAATCAGATTTGGGAGGATATGGCCAATCCTGGTGGAATGGATCATTGACTAAATTTCGTGGTAAGATACAATTGATAGGTAGTTGCTCCCCAAATTGGGTCAAGCTGAATCCAAGTACACCACCAAGATTGGAAGTTAGGATTGGAGTGGGGCAATCAATGGCCCAATTTGGTACTCAGATTACAGCAAATATTAGCTGAGGATGATCCATTTATATTTATTAAAGTAAATGCCAGCAGAACCTGATGATCCTGAGTTTGAGGCAGCCAAGGTTGTTTCCAGCGCCTCATATATATTAAATCAACTATCACCTGAGCAAGGCGATTCCCCAAATAATTGACAAGGAGAGTCAAAATGTGTCATTGGCGAGAAGCTGAGTTATTCTGAGTACCCAAGTGACTGAAGATGTTTCTGGCGCATTGTCACTAAGTCAAATTCCAACTTGATATTAATTTATATAATAATTTATTATGACTCACCAGCAACTGAAGGCCGAGGACAAAGCCAAAACTAATTTGGACATTAGGAAGGATGAAGAAAAAGGGTTGACATCAGGAAAGTGAGAAGCACAGCGGTAGAGAGAGAATGTGGTTGTCTGAAAGGTCCAGTGGAATGCTAATAGTTCAATGAGGGGCACAGTAGCCCATTTGTACATATAATACCTGGTACTCCCTTTCAATAAAGATCTCCCTTTGCCTATTCTCCCTTTTTATTTAAGTTTATGTTTATACTTGTTGGTTAGGGGTTTAGGATGAGGGATCCCCAAATGTCACGGGTGACATATCAAAGGGTCAGCTGGTGCTGCTGGCCCTGGCGCCTATGGTGAAATGGCAAGGGCTGACCGGTCTTCATACTGGTTGGCCTACCAACCAGCGGAGCCCACCGTTGTCAGAAAAGCGATTTTCCAACAACAAGCATCTTTGACCTTCACTACCAATTTTATAGAGTATGTCATTCTAGGTATTTGTGTTCTTTACTAATTGGTCCAAGGTGCGCCTAATGGTTGAACGCTAATCCTTGTGTTTGCGTTCCTTCAATTTATCAAACAATTGGTCCACATAAGGGGAGAATGCAGAAACAATTGGTAATCTGGAAAGTCCATCAGAGCTTTGTTGAGAAAAACCTGATTGGTATTATACTTTGTAGTCATAATCCTGGAACTTCAAACACCATCAGGTTAAACGTCCTTCTGGTTCTTTATAGATGTATAGCCACTACAAAGAGGCATGATTGGTGATGACTTGAAACATAGTTTCATGAAGGTAAAAGCGGAATTTTTTACAAGAAAAAACAGAAAATTTTAAGTTCATATACCATATATCTTCTCTCCTGCTTAAATATAGGGCTTGGCTGCAAAAGTCTACTGTATGTTCCTAACTATGTTTGTCACATTGGGACAACATGGCTCTAATGGCAGTTAAGGAGGATTCAGATTGACCAATAAAGGGCAGTCATAATCTGAATAGCATATCATTGGTGCCCAGGTTAAAGATGATTTTGACTTACCAAAAGCGTTCTTACACTTCGCAGACCATTGGAAGGCCATTCCACTTCTTAATAAATTGATCAAGGGTTCAGCTAATTGTACGAATCCCTGAATGATCTGACAGTAGTATCCTACAATTCTTAAAACACTTGTATATTCATAATTGTTTTCAGGTCTCCTCATGAAGTTAGTGGCTCAAGCCTTTAAAATGGTGACATATCACTTGAGTATTGACAATGTGACCCAGGGAAGTCATTTAAGTTTTAAAAATTTATTTCTAGGTTCAATCTTCAACTGAGCTTTGGATATCCGTTTAAATAATTCCTCTAAGTGGGACATATGCTGAGTAAAGGTGAGCAAAAATGCATTGATGTTATTGAGATACAACAAGAAGCAGCTTAATCTCAGATTGCCTAAGATGGTGTCTATGGATCCTTGAAAGGTGGCAGGTACGTTTAATAGGCCCTGAGGCATATGCATTGGCTGATATAACCCTTGTGGCGTGATGATTGAACATTATTCTTGTTCCTTCTTAGGTAGGTAAATCGGCTAATAACAATTAAAAAGATCTAAGGCAGTAAATACTTGGCACCTCTTAATCAGTTGAGGTCATCTTCTATTTGTGGTGAGGGGCATAAATATTTTTGGTGATTTTATTCAAGTTGACAATAATCTATTACTACTCAGTTAATCCATCCTTTTTCTTGACAATTAGTACAGGGATGGCCCAAGGACTAAGAGGTGGCAAAATTATTTCTTATTGCAATAGTTGATTGAGCTCTTTACTTGCAACTTCCTTGTTACCTCAGTTATGCATTAGGCCATGAGCATATTGGTCTGAGTCCCTTGGTGTCAATGTGGTGTAGGAATACTTAAGTGCACCCTATATTTAATTACAGGTTGCAACTTGTTGGACATTTGCCCTCCAGGCTTCAAGTAAGAATGTTTTAGGGCAAAATCAGCCAAAAAGGCAAAATATCGGACATTTACAAGTTCCTATAATAATAAGATTAGTTTAACTATAAATGACGATTTTATTGGCAAAAAGACCCTGGCTGATTCTTGGTGGAACCTTGCAACTCAGGGTAACACGAATTTAAACACTTTACAGGCAACTAAACCATTATCCAGCAGTCAGATTACTCAGACCACAAAGCAGACCATGGGATGTCCATTAGATGGTACACCCCCAACCATGACCAGGTCCATTTAAGCACCTACGCGGGGACTACCCCCTTTTATAGGTGTGGCAGGGGTCCCCTAAGGTAAAATAATTTTATCAAATGGGGATTTGCTAAAACTTATCAAATTGTTACCCCATGGGTACATCTTAGTAGACATAATTCCCCATCCATTGGTCAGTCAAAGTGAAACGAGTTTTTGAGCTTTAATAGGCTAAAATAACATATTACCTGATTTGGAATTACCCAAGCTATCTGAACGTCAAGCCTTGACATTTTAAATACTATTAGCGATTTATTAAGTGGATTCTTTTTTTACCCCGTGTGGCACATAAAATTCCATAAAATCAAAAAACCACTTTAGTATTTATTTCTTTTTATTATTTTTATATAACTGGTGCGACAAGCCCCTCACTTATATTGTTGGATTTGTGGCAAAAAGCACCAGTGAGCCTTTTTCCATCCCCAAATACAACAATTGGTGCTCACTACAGGGAGAACTGTACACCACAAAAACGTTATAATAATGGAGGCTGTTGGGGTTGGTAACCCTTCTAGCCTTTCCGCTGACATAAACCCTAGCTAGCACTTAGGGAACAACTGCTAGCCAGCGCTTTGTCTCACCTTAAATGGCTTGACCAGCACTCATCTCAATGCCCAATTATACAAAACCCCCTCTTTAAGCAAGTTCACACCTGCTGAGGGCAGTATTTCCTCCTTCCTCTATGTTTATAAATCTGCAATGGAAGGAGCAACTGACCAACAAAAAATCCAGTACATTCTTCCCTGCTAAAATCGTCTAGCTCAAGAAAAATTGTCACCCCATGGTCAACCTCAGCACTTTGGCAGAAGTTAAGCAAGCGCTTCTTGATGAATTTGGCTCCAAGCAGAGTTTGCAATGGCAAAAATAGGCTTTATGTGTTTTAAATTATGAGAGTCGCCACATGATAAATTAAATCCTGCACATATATTCAGGATAAAGTTTGGCCAATTGATACTCAATTCTGCAGTGGCTTACAGTATTCTGACCATTCAGAAACTTACTAGGCATATTAAAATAGCCCCAACTCTTATGGTCAACTTTAGGCTTAATTATCCATTTGTAATCAGGAACTTCTTCTGAGGCAGGCAAAGTTACAAGCTGTGGGTTTGGCACTTCCAGCTTGTTAACAATCTCCAAAGAAAGGATTTACAAAAACCAGGAAATAGATAAAATAAAGTATATCTTTTATTGGATGAAATTTATTTGATGATCCTTCATTAGGCCAGGAGCCAGTATTTATACCTCTAAGGCATCTCTTGGCCACATTTGAGCATGCAATTTCAACAAATTATTTTCCACCTAATTTTGGCCCTTGAACTGATATGATTATGACCTATTGCTAGGTTTAAGGGTGGCAAAATACATTTAAAATTGGGAGGATTTCAGGGACAAAAATCGCCATAAGAATGTGCAAAATTGTCCTAGGATTCTCTCAATTTGAGCTTCATCATACTGCTAACAAAAACATCTTCTGTGAAATTTTGGCATCAGTTGCAGTAAATGACATACCCCTAATCAGGACATTGGCAGGCCTCTCTCTTGATAGCACTAGGTACTCCATTTGGGCAGTCTATGTGCAAGTGCTATCATCCTGATTATGAGGATCAACATACAAATTTCGCCTTAGGGTGGGAAATTAATTATGTTACGTTCATCTATTTGTCCATAGGACTTTTAAACGTTATCTTCAGGTCGATCCTGAATGATTTTTAATGCTGAATATTTGATATTGTTCTTGATAGTCAGTACCAATTTCTAAGTTTTGGTGCAGTGATAATCAGCATAATCTGTGAGTATATTCAGACTGAGCTTTTGATAGAATATTTAGATTTAGTTGATGTTGATAGAATTGGCCCAAGCCGTGTAATTGTGATTGGCTTTAAGTTGAGAATTAGAGTACTAGTTCAAGCATTGGGAGGATAATTGGCCGATCTGGTGTTTGTCAAAGGGTTTATTTTCAGGTCAACCACCAGAATCTGACATTTCCCCCACTTGACCCAAACATATGCCCTAAGAATCCCGATTAGCCTTCATAGATCTTCATCATTTGTTAATTTCAGCCCAAACTGCTGATGAGTCTGGAGTTGAATCCTCTTATTGTTAATTTTTGGCCCAAACTGCCAACAAGTCTGGAGTTGGATCCTCTCCTCATCCTCAAATGTGAATAAAGTATTAATTAGAATAAAACTAGTTTATATATATATATGTTTGCTTGTTTGTTTTTATTTTCCTTAAGTGGCCCACTTATTGAACCTTCTTGGGAATTTTGCATGGACTCAGTTGTATATATGACTGGTCCTAATATCCTTGATTGTGTATATGAACTGAGATGTCTTCTCAATTATTTTGAATGGCCCTACCCAGATGCGATCTAACTTTTGCAATCAGCCCAATCCATGGGTGTTGCAAAATAGAACTTCATCATTAACTTCAAATTTGGCCAATTTGTAGCAATTATCTAAGTCCTTTTGATGTCAGGCCTTTTTCATGGCAAAACTGTTGTCAAAGGCTTGAGCTTGTAGTTTGATTAACGTATCCACAAGCTTCTTGACATATTGAGGATAAGTGTTTTCAACAGGATACTCTAGGGCTGAATATAGTAGCGTTGGTAGGGTTGGATGTCTTCCATATAATACTTGAAAAAAGAGAATACTGGTTGACTAATGGTAGGAGATATTGTAGGAAAATACTGTCAAACTTAGATAAGTACTCCATTCTACGGTTTGACCAAAGTTAATTTCCTGATAATGTTCAACAACTTCCTGTTTGCGCGCTCAACTGTACCATTAGTTTCAGGATGATAGGGAGAAGAAAGCACACCTTGTACTCCCATTAATTGGTTGAGCTTGGCAAGGACATTGGTGGTAAAATTTGTTCATTATCAGTTAGAATAACCTGGGGACATCCATGTTTGTGGATGATGTCTTCAAGGACGAACTTGGCGGTGGTTGCTGCTCCAGCTTCCTGAATGGCCTTGGCCATGACCCATTTGGTCAAGTGGTCAATGAATACTTTAGTGTACTTAGTCTTCATATTGCTTGTTGGAAGCGGGCCAACAACGTCAATAGATACAGTGTGCCAGGCAAAGTTGGGCCAAACAAGCTGGTAAGATGTGCTTTTTTGGAACATTTTTTTGCCTTGACGCTCTGCACAGCATTGTAACGTTTCTTGGATGTCAAAATGCATTGACTCCCAATAGTAGAATTGCTTCAGATGCTCTTTCATCTTTTTGAATTCGCCATGCCTTATGGCCTTATGCGCTGCCATTATTAGGTCTGTTTAGGCCAAGGGTCTTGGGAAAATATACTTCTTGCCCTCAACAATCTTGTAAAGCATCCCATTTACAATGTTTGCATTTTTTCATAGATCTGATAATATTTTTTTTATGAATTTGTGCTCATCTTGATACTCTCCACTGACCATTTTCTTAAACAACTCATTGTCAGCCTGAATAAGTGTTGTGATGGTGGGTAGTCAGGATAGACAGTCGGCGTTTTGGTGTTTTGCCCCAGCTCAATGCTCAAGGTGTAGTCATAATATTGAAGCTTTAATGCCCAGCGGGCTAATCAGCTTTCAGGTTCTCTAAAGTTGTTCAACCATCTTAGGGTCGCATGATTGGTTACAACTTTGAAATGAGTGCCATGAAGGTAGACCCAAAATTCTTACAAGCATAAATGATGACTAAGCATTCTCGTTCCGTCACCATGTAGTTCCCTTCATGAACATCTAAGGTCTGACTATCAAAGGCAACTGGATGTTCTTCACCGTCTTCTCAAACTTGAGATAACACGGCCTCCACTGCTGTTAGGGATGCATCAGTTTAGACAATTAATTCACAATAAAAGTCCGGGTATTGAAGAACAGGTGTACCCAATAGGGCCAAATGGAGTTGGTTGAATGCATTCTGGCAAGCTGGAGTACAGTCAAGTGGGACCTTATATTAATTAGATAGAAAAGCAGCTCCCCTAAGCTATGCAAAATTGGTGATAAATTGGTGATAGTACCCAATCATGCCTAGTAATACTTGGATATCAAGCTTGGATTTGGACCACTTTATTTTGTAGATGGCATCCAGCTTAAAGGGTTGGGGCTGAAGACCCATTTTGTCTATTACAAATCCAAGTATTCCAGTTGGTCTTTGAAGAACTGGCATTTTCTGGTCTTGATTTTAAATTTGCAGCTGCTAGCCTTCTGAAAACCTCCTCTAAGTGCTCCAGGTGATCTTCAAAAGTGCGGCCAAAAACGTTTGTATCATCAAGGTACACTAGTACATGTGACAACTTCAAATCTCCAAGAATTGTGTCCATAGCCCTTTGGAAGGTAGCTGGGCATTGAAGATCCTTGAGGCACTCTCATCAGCTGGAATAGGCCCTCTTAGGTTATAATTGCACATTTCTCATGCTCCTCTTTGGGAAGGTCTATTGGTCAATATCCATTAATAAGGTACATTGCTGAGAAGAATTTTGCACCCCCTAGCATATCCAAGGCTTTGTAAATTCGTGGCAGAGGGTACGAGTTCTTTTTGTGATGTTGTTTAACTTCCTATAATTAATGACCACTCAGTTGCTTCCATCTTTTTTCTTCACTATTAAAATTGGTGCTGACCATGGGCTTTTGAAGGCACTAACATGCCACAATTGAGGAGTTCCTTAATACCCTTGAATACAGCTTATCTGATGATTTTGAGCATCTAATTAGGCATAATCAATTTGGTTTATGATCTCCAGTATTGATATTGTGGGTGATACCCTTAGCACATCCCAAGTCAAAATCATCTTATGCAAATATTTCCCAATATTTAGAGAATAACTCTTGAGCTTGGCTTTTCTCAGAATTGGTCATGTTGCTTAAATTGGCCATAGGGACGACATTATTTATACTGAGTAGGTCCTTATTGGGGATCTCTAATTTGACAAAAGTTTCAAACTCATGGAAGGAGTGAATTTATGAGGTAGGGAACAGATGCAGAAATGTAATTGTTTGATGTCGCTTGATGGAGATGGGCCAATTTTCAGGTTTGCACATAAGATGTGTATTTCTACATAATTAGGAATGATAATACCATGGGCAATGTTTGTTTCAATACAAGATTTAGACCATGGTTGATATACTTCACCATAAAGTCCTTCCGGATATTAATTTGTTAGTCTATTCAAGACGATTACTTGATCTCTAGAGGGTATAGTAACATGCTGATTTGACCGAAGTGGAATGCCCTTTGACTCATTGATCTGAGTGGGTAGTGCTTTTCTCTTTGACTGCGCTTTGACATACTCAATTGGGAATACTCCATTTTTGTATGCCAGATTTATGAATAGACTGGGTTTCTTTTTCTCAAATGCCCTATCCTGGTTATAGTAAAGTGAAATATCCTGGCCAAGAATGGTGAGAGTATCATCCTTATGATTGGTAACAAATCCATATCTCCTTAGGAAATCAGTCCCAATTAGGATACCATAGTTCATATTTGGCAACACTATAGCAGGTTCTGTCACTAAAATAGATCTGAATCTGAGAAGTAGGGTACTGTATGCACCCAGAAATTTAGATGTATGCACTCCAGCCGTACCATATTATTGACAGTGGGCAACATCGGGTGCAATTTTCAACTTTTAACCAACTTTGTGCTGACTATATTAATAGGAGCACCACTATTAATGATGGCCCAAACTTGAATCTTGTTTACTGCTATATCCACATAAGTATATTTGAAGTAGTTTTCAGAGATATTTATTGTGTGAATAATGTGACTTCTGCCCAATTCAAGATATGATTTCAGACTTGAGCAAATATCTGGGAAGTTATCTGCTAAGCTCTTCATGGGAATGGCTACTTGTACGTTGTTAAGCGAAGGTAGGTCAGTTGAACATCAGATTTGGAGGTTCTGCTTGGGCTTCTTTGGTAATTTTTAAGGGTTTAGTTGCCTTTGATATGGCCCAAGTAGTGACCATCATGACATCATTGGCCACAATATGATGGAGGTTATCTTC
The DNA here is from genome assembly GCA_022478985.1 of Massospora cicadina. Taxonomy (NCBI): domain Eukaryota; kingdom Fungi; phylum Entomophthoromycota; class Entomophthoromycetes; order Entomophthorales; family Entomophthoraceae; genus Massospora; species Massospora cicadina. The sequence goes on along the minus strand of JAKSZP010018460.1, from coordinate 197,029 downwards.
AGTGACATCTTCAGTCCTAAAGAGCTCGCCAGGGTCAGGTGGAATGGTTTGAACTTCGGTGGAGTTAGAGCATTCCGCCTCTACTCCACCTGCTCTTTTCCAGCCTCATTATCACTGTTGACTTCTAGAGCAACGTTGACCCCAGGCTTTTTGTTGGACCGTCTGTAGCATTAGCTAGCAAAATGCCCTTTTTGACCATAGTGGTGGTATTTAATCGTCCCTGTTTGCTGCTTTTGCTCAAATTTTTGGTTCATAGTTCAGAAATTTTTCCCTTAGTTGGACATTGTATTGCTTTTTGGGCCCGAAAATTGGGATTTTTGCTGATCTTTGGCCCAATTAGGAGTATTGAAATTATGGGAACAGCTTCTCAAGTAATTGATAAGCTCTTGGATTTCCAAGCTTCCATTGAATGCAGGCAGCATGACATTGTGCAGTTCACGGAAGGGCATAACTGCGTGTTCCATTGCAATTTTAGTGTCAAATTTATCTATTGCATTGCACCCACGCAGAACTTGTGCCTCATTGAAAAGTCTGTATGCAAAGTCCTATATAGTCTCATTCTGCTTGAATTCAATATTAAGAAGCTCTCCTTTTCAGGTTTCTAATTTCTCAGGCCCTCCAAACAGTTTTGTCACTGCAATTTTGGCATCCATATAGGACCAATCATCACCCAAATAGGGCATAACAAGGCTAAAGCTATGGGCATCAAGTGAGCTGATCAGTGCTGATCCTTTAACACGATCTGATGCTCCCCTCATTGCATTTTAAATAGCTTGGGGAAATAGTTAACGTTCCCATCCTTATTAAACTTTGGTAAATTCAATGGTTTAAAGTCATCTCGACCTTTTTTGGCCATAGGGGTTGTACTTCTTCCTGAATGTCTTGGTATATCATCGCTCATAAACAGCCATCTTTCCCGTTGGGGAGTATCTGGAGCTGGGATTGATATCAGAACTCTAGGCATAGGACGGATGTTAAAAATATTGGTTTCTGCATTGGTGTCAATTTCTAATGATTCAATTTTATGATATTGCTCTGAACTACTGGATTCTGATTCTTGAATTAGGCCCAAAGTTGTTTTTCCAAACTGTTTTTTGGCCAAATGAGCAGAGCCTTTTCCAATTTCTATCTTTTTCAAGGCTGGGTGAGCACTGGTAGCTTTGTTTTTGAGGGATTAGAATTCTTTTTTAAGTTGTCATACTCATCTTCAAAAAAGGTTTGATTGGACATTATGCTTTTAATATCTTTGGCCATACTGTCTACTCAAGAATTTGAAGTTGATAATTGCATTCTGAGTTCCTAATTTTCTGAGTAATTTCAGTATTTCTGGACTGCAATCTTGACACAACAGTCCAATTTTTTGAAAATTCCTCTTTGATCTGGGCATCCTCTTCATCCCTATTTGGGACGGCTGGTTTTGCTGCAAGGTCTTTAATGTTTTTGTTTACAGTATCCAGCTCAGCCCAAACATAGTTCTCATAAGTCATTATGCTTTTCATTTAACTTCAGGTTATTTCTTTGGCCTGAAGTGGCATGTATGGTGAGTCGTTCTGACTGAAATAATAGGAAATCAGAATGAGTTTCCAGTTTTTGACAGTGGGCATTCATGTTTTGTACCCATTCGTGCAATAGCCTATGGTGAGCAAGAACTTCTGCAGCTATCTTCTGAAGTTCTTCGTAAAATAGCTCCTTCTGTGTGTTTAATCTCCAATGAGATTCATTGGCAAGTCCTGTATTATCCAAAATTGCTTTTCAGTATTCAGTAAAACTAGAATTTAATTTGTCCAGTAGAGCATTTTGGGAAAATTGTTCCTCCCCTTGCACATGGAAGATTTCCATGATTTCCAGACTTTGTCTAGCAATGGTTCGCTGGGTATGCTTAATAGAGGGTTGGAAAAAGTTAACCAGGAATTAGTTAGTTGTTTGACTGTCTGTGAGACGTTTGGCAAGAGATGCCATGGTTGTGTCGCAGTACTTCATGTATATCTCCATCTTGAGTTCCTGATTCTTAAGGTAGTAGAGCAGGCTGAAGGAGGGATCAATTTAAAAAACATTCCTAAAACCCTGATATAGAGTTTCCAGTATAGCTTTTACGCTTGCAGATGTAAGATCAATTGAATTTGTTGTATTTGCATGATCTCCCCCACTTTGATAAAATCCAAGGAGTAGGAGGTACTCACATCAAAGCCTTGGCGACTGGTATTATATAATCCAAGATTTCCTTGTCACTAGTTTCCATCTCATTGTTGCTTTCTCATCTAGCTGAATCTTCCAGGAACTGGTTATGAAAATCCTTTGCAGAGTGTCACCAATTTTGAGTGAGCACCAAGTGTTAAATTCTGAGAATCACTCACTTGATAAATTAAATACTGCACATATATTTGAGACAAAGTTTGGCCAATTGATCCTCAATTTTGCCAGTGGCTTATGGTATTCTGACCGTTCAGAAACTTACTAGGCGTATTAAAATAGCCCCAACTCTTCTGGTCAACTTTGGGCTTAATTTTACTTTTATAATCGGGAACTTTTTCTGAGGAAGGCAAAGTTACAAGCTGTAGGTTTGGCACTTCCAGCTTGTTAACACTCTCCAAAGAAAGAATTTACAAAAACCAGGAAATAGATAAAATAAAGTATATCTTTTATTGGATGAAATTTATTTGATGATCCTTCATTAGGCCAGGAGCCAGTATTTATACCTCTAGGGCATCTCTTGGCCATATTTAAGCATGCAATTTCAACAGATTATTTTCCACCTCATTTTGGCCCTTAAACTGATATGATTATGACCTATTGCTAGGTTTATTGGTGGCAAAATACATTTAAAAGGGAGGATTTCAGGGACAAAAATCGCCATAAGAATGTGCAAAATTGTCCTAGGATTCTCTCAATTTGAGCTTCCTCATACTGCTGACAAAAACATCTTCTGTGAAATTTTGGCATCAGTTGCAGTAAATGACGTACCTTAATTGGGACATCACCGGGCCTCTCTCTCTGATAGCACTAGGTACTCCCACTCAGGTGGTCCATGTGCAAGTGCTATCATGAGATTATAAGGATCAACATACAAATTTCGCCTTAGGGTGGGAAATTGGTTATGTTACGTTCATCTGCTTTGTCCATAGGACTTTTAGACGTTATCTTTGGGTCAACTATGAATGATTTTAATGCTGAATGTTTGATAATGTTCCAAATAGTTGAGACCAATTGCCAAGTTTTGGTGCAGTAATAATCAGCCATAATCTGCGAGTGTATTTTGCCCAAGCTTTTGATGGAATATTTAGATTAAATTGACGTTGATAAATTTTGGCCCAAGCTGTGTAATTGCGACAGGCTTTAAGTTGAGAATTAGAGTACTAGCTCGAGCATTGGTAGAATAATTGCCCAATCTGGTGGTTGTCAAAGGATATATCTTTGGGACAACCACCAGAATCTGACAATGTGCCTTAGTCTGCAAGAGGGAGAATTGATTACCTCTTTTTGTTGGACGCTTCCATACTAAAGCTAAACCTCTATTGCTTGCCCAAATGCTCCCTCTCAATGATGCAATTTCAGCCATCTTGGATGCCTTAGCATCTCATCCCTCTTTAGAAATGCGTATCACTTCCATAAAGCGCACTTTCACAACTGTACAAGATATCAAGGAGGCCTTATTAGCATATGCTGATATCTATAAGCTTGACCCTACACAAAGATCTTTGAGTCAAGAATCTACTACAGCTGTTTTCCTCTAAAACCTGCTCCTGCGGAGTTGCTAGCACAAATTGCTACTTCTTCAAATAACAATAAGCAGATGGTAATGGCTTTGACAGGGCAGTGCTCCTCTTCATCTTAAGTTCAAAACATCCAGTTGGTGAAAGAAGTCGTCTCTTTTCCTTGCCCATCTTCTTCTTCAGAGCGGGCCTTACCAAGTGGTCCAAAAGCTGGCTATCAAGCTTAAACCCCTTTCTTGGGTCCCAATTGCCCCACTAAGAACGGGTTAAATGACCAGGTCCCAAAGGCTAAACCGCCTATTTCACAAAAGCACCCAGCCACTGAATGACCCAAAGCTGTTGAAGTTAAAGCATCAACTTCTAAGGTGCTATTCTCATCAACCTCTCATTCAGCTGACTCTAGTATGTAACCTATCTCCATGAGGCAGCACAAACCCCCTGCTTTATAGGTCAAAACTAGAGCTGTGTCAATTCTAACGCCTCCCCAAAAGTTAATAAGGTAGAGGTTCAACCCCAGGACCTATCAATCCATAAGGGAAGTCCTGAACCTACCCCACCTCCTATGTGCTCCATAACCTGCATTGATAAACCCTCTGACGATGAGCCTAAAGGGGGTGATGAAGATGTTGTTCATTACGTTCTAGGGGCCCCAGGTGAAGTGGAGGTACCTGTTTGATTAAACCCAGAGAGAGTGAATTAAGCTAAGCTCTCTCATCAAACTTATCTTTGGCAAGTGATAGGGGTTTCAAGTTTATTGAAACTGCCAGTGATGCGGACCAGCTCATTGCCACATTTCTCCAATGTACCCAGTGTGCACACCCTGCAGACTATCCAGGAGAAATACACTGAAACTGCCAAACGACTTGGCTCCTCTTTTCATCTAAAAGAGGTCCTCGCTCTTCCCCCACCTTGGGTGGAACATAACTAAAGTGGAGGTCGTTGTTAATGAAGTGCAGGTTAAAGCTATTTTTGATAGCTGGTTCATTAAACGTTGTGTCAACTAAGCTCAATAAGAAAATTAAGCTGGCCCCTGATCTTGACTACACTCAAGAGTTTGGAATGGCGGGCCCAAACAACACTCATGCCATTGGAGCTTACTCTTCTCTGCCTTTCATTTTGTGAAGTTTCTCTTGTCAGCTCCAGAAGTGGCTTTGACCAATAGTACCTACAATTTACTCATTAAAAACCAATTTATGTCAAATATGAATGTGTTATTAATTTGAAGCAGGGCTATCTCTCCCTGATTAACTATGAGGTTCCTCCTATCCTGTCTAATAATGATCTCAATAAAAAGGATTACGTTTGCACAGTTGAGTATCCCTCCTCCGCTTTATCCCCGCATTACACCATGGAAGGACGGCATACAAAACGGTTGCCTCCCTTAGTGGATGCCTTGAAGGGTATCCCTTTCTATGCTTCTGAAGAGGTGGTCATTAAGGCTGGGGAACAAAGGGTAGTTGACACGAAGATTACCATGCAAATACCACACAACTGCCTACTGTACCTCATTGCATAGAGGGAGTTAGTCCTTTAGAGCCCAGAGTTTTGCCAGGCGTGTTAGATCCCGCCTATCATCGGCCTATTAATCTTTTGCTAGGGAATCTCACAAAGAAGGATATGGTGGTGAAAAAGCATCAGGAGATCGTAAGAGGCCTGATGATATCCATTGAGGACAACAAGAAAGTCCACTGTATTGGGTCTATGGCAGATATGAGCTTACCTGCCAACCAATCCATATGTACACTACCTCCTGTTCAGATCTCCGATGAACTAACCCCAGCTGAGCTGGATAAAGTCCACACCTTACTTGAGGCCTACAGCGAAATTTTCTCCAAATCTGACAATGACTATGGGCATATGAAGGGGTGGATGCATACGATTGATGTTGGTGATGCTAAAAACATTCTCTCCAAGGCCTATCACAAATAAAAAGTTGAGGAGCTACAGATGCGGACGGAACATAAACAGCTGTTGGATGCTGGATTTCTGGTGCCTTCACAAAGCCCTTGGTCATCCCTGCTTTTACTAATAAAAAAGAAAAATGTAGGTCATTGGGTAGTGATGGACTATTGCAAATTAAATAGCCTCACCAAGAAGGATAGTTATCCTATCCATCACATTGATAATGCTCTGGACCAGCTATCTGGGTCTAAATACTTCTCCGCCATGGACCTGGATAGCGGTTATTGACAAATTGACCTTTCTCCACAAGACCAGGGAGAAATGTGCTCTTATTTGCAGTGAGGGTCTTTTCAAACCTACCCAACTGCTGCAAGGGTTGTGCAATGCACCCACCACTTTCCAGCGAGCAATGGTTCATATCTTTCAGGATCTAAAATTAAGTTGTGTCAACGTCTATCTTGATGACATTAAAGTTTTCTCTAAGACTTTTAATGAACACCTTGAACATCTAAAGGAGGTGTTTCAACGCTTGCGGGCTTCTAATATAAAATTAAAGACCTCTAAATGCACATTTTTCCAGAGGAAGCTGGATTTCATTGGACAAGATATCTCATAAGATGGGATACAACCTCTTCAAGATAAAATAGAAGCAATATCCAAGATGCCTGCGCCCAAAACCCTTCATATCATCCATGTTTTTTGGGCATAATGGGGTATTACCATCAATTTATCCCAAGATTTGCTCAGCTTAGCGAGCCCCTCGTATGACTCTTAACTAAGAACACCTCTTTCATTGGGGTGCTGAACAAAAAGCCGCCTTTGAGACCCTGAAGGCGCTATTGCAAATATATTCAATACTTCGCCACCCTGACTACAGCAAACCCTTCATGTTATTCACGGATGCCTCTGACTATGCTGTTGAAGCTATCTTGGCTCAGTTGGATGAGCATAAAGTCAATAGTCTCGTGTCTTACTTTAGTAAAATTATTTTAAAAGGTGAGCATAACTATAGCGTCACGGAGAAGGAGTGCTTGGCTGTCCTGCTCGCTGTCAAACACTACTGCCCCTTCCTATATGGGACTCCCTTCAAAGCAATCACAGACCACGCCTCTCTAAAGTGGTTGCAGAATATGAAGTACCGCATTGGGCGGTTGGCTCGCTGGGATCTGAAACTTCAGAATTAAAACATGACTATTGAGAATTAGGCAGGAACGCACAACATGAATGTAGATGGGTTACACGGCTTCCCATTCATAACTTAGACAATAGTGAAGCTGAGAGGCTACACGATCTCCTCATGACTCCAGATGCATGGGCTGATGAAGATGAACCCATACAAAAAATGCTCTCTTGACACTCCTGAAACACAAAGGTGAAAAATGGGAAGTTATATAGAAGGTAGGAGTAAATTGATTGCTTATCTCCGGCCGTCTTAGTGAGTTCCTGTCATCTTGGAGTCTCACACTATCATGGGGCATGGCGGAGTATGCAAAACATATGAGTGGGTGAAAGAGCGGTAAATACTGGGAGGGCAACTTGGAAACCATAACTGAAGACTTGGATGCATTCTGACCTTAAGAAACAATACAGCTTCAAGGCCTGATATTAATATCAACCTATGACGCCACAACAACCCTTACACACCATAAGTTTAGATGTGGTAGGTCCTCTCCCTCAGACCACAGGTGGCAATCGCTATATCTTAGTTGGTATTTATCATTTCACCAAATTGGTTGAAGCTGTAGCTCTCCCCACTCAGATTGCTAAAGTTACGGCCAACTTCTTACACCAATACATTTTCACCTGGAATGGATGTTATCAGGTCCTTCTATGTGATAATGGAAAAAAATTTACCATTTGAGTCATGAAACTCCTTGCCACCTCAATGGGAGTGCAACAACTCTTCTCAGCCCCTTATAACCCATCCACAAATGGTGCTATAGAAAGACTTAATGGAACCCTGATCTCCATAATACACAAAATGGCCAGTTCAGACCCTCTTCACTGGGATCTTTATTTAACCAGTGCCCTAATGGCCTATTGAATTAGTTATCATCACATCCTAAAGATGTCCCCTTTCTGTGTGTTGTATGGCCAAGAACCTGGGTACAGCTCTACTAGCAAAAGATATTCTCACTGACAGAACTGACCTAGAGAAAGCCATGAAAAAGTTGGCCCAACACATTATTCAACTACAAGTGGAAGCTATAACTAACTTGGCTTAGACAGTCACAAAAGAAGACAAAGCAGCTAATGAGCTCCGTGTCCCTCTCCCTTCCTTCCAAGTAGCTTAATTGGTTTTCATATCACAATTGCAGCACTCCTGGAAGTGAGAAGCTTGGTTCAAATTTGGGAAGGGCCATTTTCGATTACATACAAGTGAGGGGATGAGTACTCAATCAAATCCCTCACTTCTGGAGTCACCATCAATTGGGTACATGGCTGCTTCCTACAGCCTTATTCTCCCCCCAACATTCTTGAGGGGAGATGTCAGACATTTTCCCTCCAGTCTTCAAGATAATAATGTTTAAGCAAAATCGGCCAAAAAGGGGTAACATTGGACATTTACAAGTTTATGATAACAATAAAATTGTTTTTACTATAAATGACAATTTTATTGGCCAAAAGACCCTGGCCAATTCTCAGTGGAACCCTGCAAGTATGTTACGGGCAACTAAACCAATATCCAGCAGCCTGATTACTCCAATTATGAAGCAGACCATGGGACGTCCATTAGATGGCACACCCCCCAGCCATGGCCAGGTCCATTCAAGCACCTATGTGGGGACTACCCCTTTTTATAGGCATGGCGGGGTCCCCCAAGGTAAATTAATTTTATCAAATGGGGATTGGCTAATGTTATCAAATTATTATCCCATGGGTACATCTTAGCTAGACATAATTCCCCATACATTGGTCAGTCAAAGTGAAGCGAGTTTTCGAGCTTTGATAGGCTAAAATCACTATTACCTAATGTGGAATTCCACAAGCTATCCAAATGTTGAGCCTTGATGTTTTAAATACTATTATTGATTTATTAAGTGGATTCTTTTTTTACCCCGTGTGGCACATAATAAAATTTCATAATATCAAAAACCACTTTAGTATTTATTTCTTTTCATTATTTTCATATAACTGGTGAGACAAGCCCCTCACTTATATTATTGAATTTGTGGCAAAAACCACTACCAAGCCTTTTTCCAGCCCCAAATCCAACACAAATATTTGAGCACATTTCTGTAATAATACAAGCCTTATAACTTTTGTTCCTTTGATAAGCCCTCCAATTGATAATAAAATAAGCGCAAATACGTTTTGAATATCATAAGGCAGGATAATTCTTATAGTTCTCCAAAGTCTATGAATGAATGGTTTTTCTTTGGGCATTAGATGGAATTATGTGATTTTCTGTCTTTCTTCATGATAAACCTTCCAAGAGGTTAATTTAGTCAGGAGAACGCAAATCTTCTTGTTTCTGTAGATAATTAACCCAGGAGCTTCATGAGGCTCAATCCAAAATTTTTTCATAAAAGTAGACTTCTCCTAGAAGTCCATTCAGAAAATTTAGAGACATTTCAGTGTTTACAACCCGTTGTTCCACAGGGACCATCTTACAACATGTGGATTCTCATAAAGAGATACTATAATTTTCAGAAATGGTGAAGAAATGGGCCTGACTATAACAAAAAACCTACTGATAGCAGATAGGAACTACTACATCACTGTATTATATGTTGAAAAACCTATTGCAGTTAGTAAGAGTTGACCTTTTAGTCTTAAGAGTAAAGTAAAGTTAACTATTGACTAGTGTTCTTGAAGACTTTTACTTATAATTAATGTAAGTCCATGGAAGCGCCTTCTCTTTATAGACCAGGCGGTGTTCCCATTCCCCACTAAAAGGGTCCAAAGAGGGCAGCTGTCATTCTCAATTCACAGGGTGATTTTGCACATGTGGTAGACGAGCGTTTGGTAACAGCTCTTCCTCTAAAAATTCCACTATTTGCCCCCACAATTGCCTCTGCCAAATTAGTATAGTGAATTGAGGAAATCTGCGCCAAAGTAATTGGAAGCTGCTACTCCCATGGGCTAAAAGGTTTTTGTAAAATCAACTTCCCAAGCCCTCAAAATCAAGGTCTGGAAGGCTTAAAACCTCAGTAATGAAGACCAATGGGCTTGCACATTCAGTGAATGAGAAATCAAGTGTCAAATACTCAGCAAAACTCGCTTATTGGGATTGGACCATTAGTCTATGTTATTGTCAGTTCAAAACCTGTTTCAAAAATTCATTGAGGACAAAGCCCGCCAGGCGTGTACCTCTTAATAAGAATGTGTCCAGTGACAAATCCTTGGTTAAAATTGCCAATGGCATTGGGTCATTGGGTAATGTTGTTGCTAATTTGGAACTCACCTTAAAAACATTTTGACAAAGCATGATGGGCATGTACCTCCATAGTCAAATGTTTCTGATAGCCTGAAACCCACCCCTCAAAAATCAAGATTGCTGTTTGATGCATCTCACTTGGCTGAACAGATGCCAAAGTGACTGGGTGCGGGCGGGTTGGGTATCCCAAACCCATTTCCAACCATCTGGGACCGCCCCTATGTGGGGTGGCCTTAAGATTCCCGTTGCCCATCAGGTGAGACACCATTGAACTAACTATTGGAAATAGAGTGAAACCACAAGTTGGGCGTCTGAGGTTGAACTAACAGTGACTCAGCCTGCCTCTGACTCCTTCAAAGTTGGTTCAGATTGAATTCGTTTCCCCCTCCCTTTTAAAGTTCGCCAGGTTAGGTCAAATCTTGAGGGCCACAATCCTTTACTTTAAAAAGTTATTCTTCAAATTGACCGCCTAATCAAACAGTCATAACACATTAAAAAATTGATAGTTGTTTTTCCTAGTTTACCATTCATTATATCTCCACACAGTTACTAATTTTTGATTTATTTCAAATTTTATCTTGGACAAACTCACTAAAAACTAACAATGTGGCCCTTTTGGCCCTACATTGGTTGGGCAATACCAGTCATGATAGTAACTGTAGCTCCTACCGTAGCCAACTGGGCATACTGTGTAAGAATTTCTGGGAATATAACCCCATTGTTGAGGCCATCCACCAGCAGGATATCAGAATCCTGTGGACCCATTTGTTTCCACTTCAATTAAGGATACACCTCTTAACTCCATTTTTGTTCCTAACTCGCCTATGGAGGATACCAAAACAGTAAATCCAATTGCTCACCTTCCTGAAGCTAGGCCCATTGGGTCTGGGTTATTACAGCCTGGTTTCTTACCAGTTTCCTCTTTATGCTTGAGACACACTAGCACTCACTTGTCACACATCTTCCCATGCAATATAACGTCGTTTGAGCGGCAATGCCTCTGGCATTCTGGCTTGCCTTTTGGGTGCTTTTGCGTCCTGAATGACAGGGAATTCTAAACTTCATATGCAGAAACCCTGACATAATCAACCATCCATTGTTTATAGCCATTTCTGCCCTCCTCATAGAGATGGGCGCCACAGTGGTTACCCTTATAAAATGAACGTGCAGTTGGTAGTTTGTCTATTACTATATGTTTGGTCAGTCTCCAAATTTGTGTGCAGCTTATGAAATGCTTTAAAGGAATTTTTTTATGGTTGCATGGCCCCATTGGCCGCTACTCTTTTCTCAGTTCATCCTCAAGTGGGGAATCCAGGTATTCATTCCCGACTTATTACTAATCAGGTTCTTGACGCTCTTGCTGAAGTGCAAATGTGTTCTGATGTTGCCCTAAATAATGCTGCCTTATTGTCTAATGCCCAACAAGGTGTTGCCCTTTTGGATGCAGTTGTAGAGAAGCCTGTTGGTGGGTGCAAGGTCTTCTGCATTACGCTATTGAGCGGGTGATTCTACCTCACTTGTTGCAGCATTATCAGAAGCTTTGAAACCCCCTGTGCCACGTTCAGAAAGTTTGTTACAATTACTCTCTCTGATCTCTGAAGCCACTAGCATGGCCTTTTTAGTCGCCGCCTTCCATGAGCAAGCCCCAGCGCTTAAGCTTTCTAGTGATATGCTCCAAGAAGTTTTTCAGATTCACATTGGATTCAGCCTCCGCACATCACAAAGTTTGGTCCACCCCTATGGTACAGTGGATCAAATGTGCAAGACTGTAATTTCCATTAATGCTTTTCTCCGCCATACTCCCCACCACCAAGCAGGAAATCTCATAATTGAGTTGTCCAATATGACCTCAGATCCTGATCCTGTTGTTGAATCAGTACCAATACTGGTCCCAGGGACAGCTGCTGCCCTTGTACTCGAGTTGGATTATCCTGGTTTACATGTCAATATACATTGAAAGCCCAGCTTGAAGAAGCTGTTTCCCAATCCCTTGCTTTCCCCAATTTTGCTCCCAAAAAGAACCTGATCTTCCCCCTGATTTACTTGCTATCTCTTCAGTGTCAGCAGAAATGACTGAATCTGCTAATAAATAGAATTCTGCCTATATTTTTTGCTAATGGAAAATTAGAATTGGAGATCACCAGGTGTCTTTTGAGGCCTTGGTAAACACTGGAGCAGTGGGTAACTTTATGAGCCTAGAGTTGGCTCACCAATTGGAACTTGACTTGGACTTGGGTCCTACGGTGATGGTTGCTTCCTTGGCCTCCCAGCCCTTGTACAAAGTATGTCGCCCAGTACCTTTCTTGGTTCACTAGTTTAGCTTTTGCAATCAATTCTCTTCAATGCCAAACCTGGCGTTTCTGGTAATTTTGGGGGTGGGTTGGTGGCATTGGCAGCATGTTAGAATTCAAATCAAGTCTAATGTGTTATCATTCTCTAATGGCCAGATGGAAGGCGAGTTTCCATTACTGGATACACCTATGAAAAATCAGGGTCATAGTTTGATTACTTCCCTTGTTTACCCGGCAGGCCTCCCATTAAATTTCCCTGAAGCTATATGGGATATCAAAGTATTTTTGACTTTGAGAAGGCGGACCGTCTCCCCCCACATACAAAATTTGACTTGGGGTTTTGAACAACGGTGCAGGTTGTGAATATAAACTGCCCTTTGTGCCCACATACAGCGGAGGAGGAGGCTGCTCTCAACGCATGTTTGGATGACATGCTTAAGAAAGAGTGGTTGTTAGAAACATCTAAGTAGCTTCTACCATCATCTTTTTCAAGAGGGCTGATGGTTCTCTTCGTCCCTGCATACATTGTGGTCACCTAAATAAGATCACAGTCCATGACCCCTAACCATTACCGTTGGAGAAAACAATTGGCCAAGCAATTGCCAAATCGCATGTGTTCTCCAAACTTGATCTTGTTAATGACTTAATCAGATTTGGGTGATGGAAGGTCAGTAATGGCTTACCACTATTCATACAAAAAGGGCATCTTCCAAATTTGAGTGATGCCTTTTGGGTTAAATAACACACCAGCCACATTCCAAAGGATGACTAATAGTGTGCTGGGTGATCTCTGGTTCACCTTCGCGGTTGCATAAATTGATAATATTTTATTATATTCCCCTACTCCCAACCAACATGAAAAGGACTTAAAGACAGTAGTGGCTGCCTTACATAAGGTGGTCCTGTTCGCTAAACCTTCAAATATGAGTTCTATAAGGAGGAAGTTAAATTCTTGGGCAATCTCATCTTAAAAGATGGGTATGCTATTCTACCCCCAACAAGCTGGACACCATCCGCAAATAGCCAATTCCAACAACCCAAAAGCAATTGAGAAGCATCTTGGGTACTACCATTTTCTTAAAATAAGTTCTCTCCTGCCCTATCCCAGTTAGTCGCTCCACTTCATCCACTCATGGGTAAGAATTTTCCCTTTTGTTGGACGCCTGAGTACCAGCAGGCATTTGAGTCAATTAAAGAGGTGTTCTTGTCACCCCCATCTTAAAGAATGAGGACTACTCCAAGCCCTACATTGTAGAATGTGATGCCTCAACCGTTGCAGTGGGGGATGTATTGCTTCAGGAGCACAATGGGACGGAACATCCAGTCGCCTATTCTTACCACAAGTTCTCTCTCACTGAACAGTCTTAGGGCCATCTACGAAAGGCGTTGGCAGCCATAGCATGGGCCTTGACCCATTGGCTGTACCTCTTACAGGGTCTCTGCATGAGTTAACAGTGCGCATGGATCACCAAAACCTTCTTTACCTTCACAAGCCGCAGAAGTTGGCACACTGGCAGGCTCAATCCTACTGGTACTTGTGTAATTTCAACTTCAAGAATGAGTTTGTAAAAGGAGCATTGAATGTCCTTCCTGACTTCTTAAGTTGTAACCTTGCACATTTCCCTGCTGACTCAGATTGGCGGAACTGGTCACAGTCATTCCCCATACCCAAAACTTATCCATCTTATCTCCCGTGGTTTTGGCAGTAGACTTAGCTCCTGACGCGCTCTAATATCTCACGTTTTAGCAGCCCAAATGGCCTGTGCAGAAGCTGTGGACCTTCTGGAGCAGTTGTCCCTCCTGGCTTCAAAACATTCCCCATATTCTTTGGCTGAGGGCCTCATTCAATTTCGGTTACAGATTTGGGTTCCCCCCTTCTTCTAGCTGAAGTGTTTCAGGATCATCACAATCCATCTGAAGTCAGGCATCAAGAAATAAGAAGTGTATAGATTTATTCAAGCGTACCTATAATTGGGCGGGTTTGTCAAAGGATGTTCCAGCCTGAATGCAGACTGTGTAACTTGCGTGCAGGACAAGTCAGACCAGTCAGGAAGAAATGGTCTCCTTCACCCCTTACAACAGACAGAGGGTCCATGTACATCAGTGTCCATGGATTTTATCGTTGAACTCCCCTGTTCCAATGGGTTCACAGAGTGATGGTGGTTGTTGGTCGCTTTACAAAATTCTCCTTATTAATTCCCTGCTCTTACACTTTTACTTCTGAGGAGACTGACCGACTCTTTGTGCGCCATGTTTTTGATGCTGGTCTCCCACAGGAGATTGCCAGTGACCGTGGGCCCCAGTTTATGGTCGAGTTTTGGAATGAGCTCCTGGAAATCTTGAAAATTACGCCCTGTTGTTCCACTGCGTTTCATCCCAGTCTGATGGACAAACTGAATGGGTTAATCAGATCCTGGAACAGTACCTGCGGTTCTACACTGCAGCTGCTCAGGATACCTGGGCTGATGACCTCCCCTTTTCTCAGTTTGAGTATAATACTGGGACGCATGCCTCTACTGGGTTCTCCCCATATGAAGCAACCTTGGGGTACAACCCCTCATTTTCAGTTGGTCCGTGCCTTCGCCAAGAGGTACCAGCCACCGCTGACCATACTGAGCATATTTGGGCCACACAATCCTTGATTCAGGAGCATCTAACTAAGGCTATAAGTGACTACAAACGGCTTGCAGATTGAAAGCGGCTCCTGGCACATGAAATAACAGTGGGTTCAAATGTCATGCTTGACTTGAGTCATTTGAGGATACAGGTGCCCTCTCTAAAGTTTGCAAGTAAGCATTCAAGTCCCCACTTGGTGGAGGAAGATTTGGGTAATGGCGCTTTTCATTTAACATTGCCACCTCACTGGAAGCTACCTCCAGCCTTCCATTTATCTCAGATGTCCCCGTTTAAGGGGGAAATCCACTTGGATCCAGAGAAGATAGTGATTGAGGGTGCAGAGGAGGCCAAAGTGGAGGGCATCCTGGCATCCCGCAGATCTCAGCAGTCTGTCCAATATCTCGTCGCTTGGAAGGGCTATCCGGCCTACTAGAACAGTTGCGTCAGGTCCCAAGATTGTGCAAACTGCTTAGAGCTGGTCAAGGCTTTCCACGCCACCCATTCCAAAGCTCTCACCCTCCCCCAAAATTGCTACCTTAATGGTGATCAAGCTGCTGAAGGCCCACAAAAATGTGGCCCTCACACAGTTTCCCGGTGGTGGCGCCCCCATTGGCAAAAGGGAAGGGTAATATAAGTCTGAGGGATTGACCCCTCTGTCTAGACCTGGTGGTGTTCCCATTCCCCACTAAAAAGGGTCTAAAGAGGGCAGCTGTCCCTCTTGTTTCACAGGGTGATCTCGTCTATGTGGTAGACAAGCGTTGGGTAACAGCTCTTCCTCTGAATATTCTACTACCTGTCCCCCAAAAGACTCCACCAAATTAGTACAGTGATTTGAGTAAATTTGCGCCAAAGTAATTGGAAGCTGCTACTCCCATGGACTAAAAGGTTATTATAAGGTTGAAAGTCCCAAGATCTCGAAATTAAGGTCTGGAAGCCTAAAATTCTTGGTAACAAAGTCTGATGGACTTTCATATTCAGTAAATGAGAAATTAAGTGTTGAAGCCTTGGAAAAACTCGCCAATGGCATGGACCATTATAAAATATTGCTTTAAGTTCAAAACCTGCTTCAAAAACACTGAGGACAAAGCCCGCCAGGCATGTACCTCTTAATAGGAATGTGTTTAGTGATGAATCCTCAGTGAAAATCGCCAATGGCATTGGGTCATTGGGCAATGTTGTTGCTGATTTGGAACTCACCTTAAAAACATTATGGAAAATCCTAATGGACATGTACCTCCATCGTCAAATGTTGCTGATAGCTTGAAACCCACCCTCAAAATTAGGATCACCGGGAGAAAATCCCACCTGGCTGAACAGATGCCAAAGTGACCAGGTGCGGGTAGGTTGGGATACTAAACCCGTTTCTGACCATCTGGGACCACCCCTACATGGGGTGGCCTTGGGAGATTAGTATTGCCCATTGGGCAAGATGCTGATACTGACAATTGGAAAGTGGTGAAAAAGCAAGTTGGGCATCTGAGGTTGAACCAACTGTGACTTGGCCCACTGCTGACTCATTTAAAGTCAGTTCAGATAGAATTCGTTTCCCCCTTCCCTTTAAACTTCTTCAGGTTAGGTCAAATCTTGAGGTCCCCAATCCTGTGCTTTACCAAGTTATTCCCCAAATTAACCGCCTAATTAAAAAGTCATAACACATTGAAGAAATTGACGGTCAATTTTATTAATTTACCATTAATTAATATCTCCCCAAAGCTACTAATTTTTATGATTTATTTCAAATTTTATCTTGGCCAAACTCCCTATGAACTAACAATGTGGCCCTTTGGGCCCTACATTGGCTGGGCAATACCAGTCATGATAGTAACTTTAGCTCCTACCGTAGCCAACTGGGCATACTGTGTAAAAATTTTAGTTATATAACCCCATTGTTGAGACAACCAACTAACAGGATATCAGAATCCTGTGGACACATTTGTTTCCACTTCAAGCAAGATTCCACCTCCTCACCTCCATTTTTGCTCCTAACTCGCCTATGGAGGATTCAAAACAGTAGATCCAATTGCTCACCTTCCTGCAGCTAGGCCCATTGGGTCTGGGTTGTAACAGCCTGGTTTCTTGACAGTTTTCTCTTTATGCTTGCAACACGCTGGCACTCACTTGTCACACATCTTCCCACGCAATATAACGACATTTGAGCAGCAACACCTCTGGCATTCTGGCTTGCCTTTTGGGTGCTTTTGCATCCTAACTGGCAGGGCAGTCTAAACTTCATATGACGTTTCCCTGACAATTAAGAACTTCTCCATATAATTGAGGAAACTGATACCAAATAAAATTGATAGCTGTTACTGGG
Organism: Massospora cicadina; assembly: GCA_022478985.1. Classification (NCBI taxonomy): domain Eukaryota; kingdom Fungi; phylum Entomophthoromycota; class Entomophthoromycetes; order Entomophthorales; family Entomophthoraceae; genus Massospora; species Massospora cicadina. The sequence continues at coordinate 179,815 of JAKSZP010018460.1, read as the reverse complement.
CAATACTATAGCGGAAGAGCTGACCTGTAGGAGCCAAACCCCATTGGCAAAGATCTATAGGCTCTTTTACTAATGGTACTGCCTAGACAAGCTGTTCCATATTGTTGACAATGGGTCATTTCGGGAGTGATTTTTAGTTTATTTGTAAAATGACTTTAGATTACATTGTTTGGGAACGCTGCTATCAACAGTTGCGTAAACTCAAATCTTATTTACAAGTATATTAATATAAGTGCAGTCATAAAATGATGTAAATTTGCATTTAATGTAAGACTGGCAAGGGTATCAACTTGATCATCCATATTCTTAATCTTCTCCCTTATATTTGTAAAATGGGTAATCAAATTATTGAAAGCAAAGCCATTTTAACTCCTTTTATAGGGGGTAAATTGTCTAACTCATCTGACTCCCCAACCATATCTTTCTGTAAGTTGTTTAGCGTAAGGATTGTACTAATTTCATGGCCTTCTTTCTTAAACTCAGCACTGACTTTGGGCAACCTCTAATACTTAACAGGGGTTTGATTTGTTCATTTTTTTATATAATAGATGGATTTTTGACAAAAAACTATCCCTTATTTATTTTCTATCGTCTTTTCCATGGTCCTCATCGTCCAAAGACAAAGTAACTTAATTTATATTGGTCCTTTTCTTTTGGAAGCTGGTAGAATAATGAACTTTGGAGTCACAGATCCAGCAGGTACTTAAAAGAATTCCCGTCAAGGTCCAGAATTTCCATATTATAGATAAATAGTCCCTACTTCTTTTAGTGTTAACTGGCCATTAATTAGAGCATTTTCAAGTGTCTCTAAATTATATATAGACCAAAAGTAATCTCATATCAAAATCAAGTACCTAATCATGGCTGCAAAGTCTAAGTCCTTTATCAAGGCGGGCAATAGAGATCAGTGAAACTTGGGGTAGCTCCTGATATCATTTTGAAGAGCAACCTTCACGTCAAATTCAGCCATTGCCTTTGATCTCAATAGTAGTAAGCTTCATAGTAATAACATCTATAAACTCAGTGATGATCTTATTCTTTTATAGTTGGATAGTCATGAATTTAGCCTTGCAATTGGCCATATTCCTAAAACTTCCAAATTCTCTTCAAATTCCGTGCTTGATGTCAGCAAAGCTCCGGTTATTCTTTTAAGTAAGAAATATTTACTCCTCAGCTTTCATCATACAAACAATCATTAATGTTGATAGCCTTGAACAGATTGTCAAATTCATTCATGGTCATCCTAAACATCTTTAAGGGCTGAGCATTTACATTTTGATTAAACTTTATTAGGTAATGAGGCTATTTGTCATGGTTACATGACATAATTGAGGGAACAGACTTTAGGAACGAGGCTGGGCGTGATGAGGCCAAAAAGGTCAAATTGTGAGGCCTTCCTGTTCTAAAACATACCCTGACCAACGCTGAGTACAGGCAATATATGAACAAGTTAGTCCTGGATATGTGCGTGATGCTAGCACTGCGTTACATCCAGGGCAATAAATTAACCAGCTATGTTATTAAGCATGACAGTCTGTTACAGTTTCTTGGGGAATGAGGTTTCAAAACCTGTTCCATTTACAATATTGCCAAATTGAACACATTATGTTGCAATATAAAACTCAAGTTTGGACAATATCAAGCTACAGAAACATCCCAGATGGTAGTGTGCACTTAGTGGTTCATTTAGGCTTAGCATTACTCTTGCAGATTGATGATTCTCCTCTTATTATTTATCAATAATTCCATGAGATCAACCTTCCTTGTTGGTTGACTTGCTTGATAAAGGCTCTTGTTAGTTTTATGATTTTTTTGCATGGTCCCTTGGGAACCTGTGCGTGGACCTCCTCGTGAGGTCTCCAACAATATAGGGCATTTTATCTTACCAAAGTTAACGGCAGAATCAGATGCACAACTGGGCTGACCTGGTCCCCTCAAGATTGAGGCACCCAAAACCCTGATACCAATCTGCACTTGGTTATGGACTACTCTTTGGGGTCTAACCAAGTTATTGTTTATAAGCTAACTTGTCATCTACCCTATATTGTACACCCTGTTCCTGGGTCCGCTGTGCTATGGCACCTTTCGTGGTGCCCTGTTTTTCAATTCTACTAGTGATTAGTTCCCTTGTGATGTGGCTGTTTATCTCGCGCCACCTCTCTGGGATGAGAGAGTTACAAACATCTCTCTTGGAAGAAGTACTGTAAAGGTTGAAATGTCATTCTAGTGGAAGCAGTACCAAAGGCAGTTTGGTAATATCTAAAATGGGGCTCTAGATTTCTTTGTTCATTAGTGTGACTTTAATCCTGAGCTGTAGTTCCTGAGGAACGAGGTAAGGCTAGCAGTGCAGCTGGCATGGGTTGCTAAAGTTATCTTATTTGGGATGAACATTGACCTCACCTCTGAGAATTCATTTTCAAATTATTCAGGTCTGTCCTTATCTGAAACTTGAGGGTTACACTGAACGCACCTTTCATTTAAGTCAGTTTTGATGCGCCATTCCCATGTCAATTGTTCCTCATATTGTTGATCTAGCTGCTTTTTAAACTGTTTTAGAAAAACTAGTTCAGCCCTCAATTGGCGTTTTTAGGTTCTAAGTTTTAAATCTTAGTCTCTGGTCTTTGTTGGCAAATTGCAGCTCTTAAGTAATATGGTAAAGGTCCTTAGTTGGAGTTTTTTCCCACCTTACCCGCTTCATCAATTATGATTCATCTGCTTGTTTACTAGGGGACTCATCTTGCTTGTGGATGTGAGAGTATCAATTATATATATAATAACTATTGCTTTGTGGGAATAGTCTCAGAAAATAATTATTGATTATCTGGGTTAAAATCCGCCAAATCAGTGAGTGTTTTGATGGGGGTGATCCCCAACAATAAGCAAGAGATTAGGGTGTCAATTTTATTATTAATAACTTAGTTAGTTTTAGGAGTTAATCAGGGTAACCACTAATCGACTAAAGGATTTTTGAGTTGTTGGTGAACAATGCCACCTGTGGTACAGCAACTTTCAAGTTAACCTTTTCTGGATCGCAACCTGCTATTTATAGGTAAGAGTCCCATTACCTAAACAGGTTGTCTTGAGGGTAATTCAATGGGAGTTGAGCGAAGACATTGGGACACATTATTCATTTCAACTCAGAAGATGTTGCATTTGAATAGGGGAGAAAACCCAATTAATCTGATGAATAATATAATAATTTCAAACCCCCCTTGGGTTGGGACCATCTAGTACTAAAAAAAATATATAATCATTTCAAAGGGATACCATAATCATATCATAGCAGTTATTTCAATTAATATTTTTCTATCTATTATTTTTCTAGACTAAATTTGTCTGGTATAAATTTTACTGAGCAGGCTACCTGACTATATTTAGGCTAAGTTAATGCTAGTTTAGGACTATATTAATCTCATAAGTACTTTATATAAGTTACTTGAAATGTGCCAAGAAATATTGACTCGTTTAAACATAATCATGTAGGTCTCTTTTTTAAAAGGATCATCTAGTACTAAAAAATATAATCATTTCATAAGACCTTAGAGGGTTAATTCATCAGCGATGACTGCCATTCCTAATTTAGCACCAACTGAAGAGTTGGGCGCCTAATTTCCTATAAATTTCTTTTAATTTCTAATTAAAGCAGATAATAAAATCTCAAATACTTTTTATAATTTAGACTATTTTTGCTCTTGTGATTAGAGTTATTGGAAGGACAAAAAGTTCCTTTGTCCATATTATTGCTTTCTCCATGGGCTCTGTGTGACGAGAAAGAAGAAGAGCCTCTTAACCTTATCCTAGGTTAAGTTCTACTTAATAAAATAGGGAAGAAGTCCCTACAATTCCAGACAATTCAAGATTAGGAAAAGCACCTGGTTGGCGTCGGATCTAATTACTATCTTGGATATCAGATCAACTAGAGTAGTAGTCATCATACTATTACTACCCATTATAAGGAATAATCAACATATAAACAACGCACATAAATGGAACCTTTGCAGTTGAACAAGGGAGCTGAAACGGGCTATTATCAGAAAGAGGAAACGAATCCCAGATTTAACAATTGGTGCTCAATTGAGTCACTATCAGCTCACTGTTTTAACATCCTTAAAATCATTCAGTACATCTTTAAAAGCATTGTGTACATTGAAGCAGTTTTCCTTTAATGCCTCAAAGTCTTGATTTATGAAACTTGTTGACGTTAAGAAGTTGTAGTTCATCCTGTAGAATACTAGTAGCTTCAGAAGTGCTGCTAATGTGTTGGTCCGCAGTTTGCATCTCCTGCTAGGTGTACTTGCTGAGTTCTTATATATTCAGTTTGTTGTGCTTTAGTTTAGCAGCAGTGGTAGTGTTTTGGGTCACTAGTTGAAACTTGTTCACTCCTTGGATCCACTCAGGGATGACGCCTCACTCTTTCATGGCTTGCCAAATAATCTTGATCAAGTTGCAATTCAGCTGGATGATAAGTCCATACAATCATTAATTTTTGTTGTTTAAGATCATGGTTAAAGTCCATCGCTTATTGTGCATCCTGAAAACTGTTCTCCAGTTGGCTACATAGGGATCTCAGGGCATTTGTATTTCGTTGATTATAATTAAATACTTCCATAATAAATGCATTGTTTTAGACAATAGTCACCTGGGAGTTGCGCAAAGATGGTTAGAGGACCTAAATAGATATTGCCTAAGGTGCTCAGTTTTGCTGATGAAGAATAGTCTCTGGCTATAAATCCTGCTTACTATATCACTCATGATGCTGAAACTACTATTATTAGTTGTGTTAACAAAAGAATAAAAAGGGAATAAGATCTATTGTCTCATGACTAATAAGCTGTATACCACACAATAGCTCATTTTCAATATGCCAGATATGCTTGCTATGAAAGAGTAAGAAGCAAATCCTTTGTGCTGAGGCGTATAGCTTTACTATACTTTGGCATACGCTAACTGAGAAGGACTAAGTCAATTGACATTTTACATGATTTATTGGTTAGTTACTATTATTCTCTTCTTGTGGGTTAAGTTCCAAATTGTCTTGGATAAATTATTTATATAATCAGATAAATGTGGCAGCCCCTTGTAGTGAGCACCACAATGTAGTGCACTGCAAACTCGTACCACTGCACAGGTTAAAGTTCCTCCTTGGAACTCCTTCAATCTTTTATATTGCGTGACCTCTGTCCCCTGACAAAGTCTAGTATTCTGAATATTATACAGAAAAGATACACAATAATAAATTCCTACATTTCTGGTATAGTAAAGCTCTAATCCAGGAATGACTTCTGAATTACTAGATAAATTTTGGAGAAAGATGATTTTTGTTAGGATAGCTGTGGGATATATTTATAGCCAATCTTGCAGCCATATAACAATGATGTCCTCATGTTAAGAGTACAATTGACAAGAAGTACAATAGCTACAAAAGTCATAATAATACCCATTTACAAAAATGATTACGCAAGATTGAGGAACAATGCGTGGCAATTCTAGAATGGCTGTGGGTTCAGAAGACGTAAAGATGACAATATGAGTTGATGGCTCATATGTTTTTGTTTGTTCTAATTACATACAGTTAACAAAAACGGAGTGAAAAATTAGATATTATAAGTTGAGTCAACATTTTTGACAACAGCCACAAATTCATCTTAAGGAAAACAAAATAAAGAGGCTTACACAGAGGGGTTTGCAATCATTAGGACATGAGAAGCTCCCAAATCTGATAAATCTGTTGTGACCTCAAGGTCTAAATCCTTCATAACCTTCAAATCAATAATATTTTTTGTGGTAGCCAGAGTCCACCAGGGCAGTTATGTATATCTTACTTGCCCTACTTTATTTTGACAGCAAACAAAAACAGCATAGGTAAACTTATTTGAATAGAGTATTTGAACTAACACATGATCCTTATTAATCAATCAAAAGTGTTTCCTGGTTAATTTTAGTGCTAAACGTGAACTGTTGAAATTCAGGTGACCACAATTTCCAACAAATTGACTAATTAATCAATTTGATGATTGGTGGTTACAATCTGATATCTCAGTGATAGTTGCTGACTAAAGTGTTAGTTTTAATTAATCAATGGAAAGGATCTGATGATTAATTCGATTAGTATTTTTGTCAGGGATCATCCACAATGGAATTGAGTAAAAATTCGATGAGGGAGTAACTCCTGACAGTCAAAGTATTATGTGAAATCGTTTAAAATGAATGGATGGAGAGTCATCAGAAACTACCTAGGCGTTCTAACGCTTGTGTCAAATGGTAGAATTGTCATCAGGCAACACAACCCAAATCAATTAATATTAAGTTCCTGACACCAATAAATTAGTTGACAAGAACTGAGGATTATGGTACCTAAGAAAATTGAGTTTCTGACACCAATAAATTGGTCGCCAAACACCATGGATGATGATACCTAAGAAAATCAAGGCAAAAGTACCCACCAAGATTTGGAGCCTAAAACTCAAGGGTCAAACTAATTTAGAGGGACATTTAATTGATCCCAGTGGACAGCTGAAAAGCTGTGCGCCAATAAAAAATAAAGACTCCCAATAATTTCCTAATAAAAGCAGATTTAACATTGATACTAACTTAGTTGTAAATACATTGGTTGTATAGCTTAATCTTGGATAGGAGCAAAGATATTGGATATCCTTAGGTTGTTATCAAATTTCCGCTTGCCTCTGCGTGAAGAGAATAGAAAATTGTTCTCTACTAGTACAAACATATCTTCAAGAAGAAGCACCTGTCTAGCCTTGGACCCTTTAATCAACGTGGCTTTTGGGCAATAGACTTTAATAGTTTTTATACTGTTATTGCCCCAGTTTATCAATTCCATTCAATCAACGCAAGTGGTCAAGAATCTGAGCAGTTAAGATCAGGGAGCATAAGTGATCTATTATCTAAGTGGCCCTGATTTTAACAATTGATGCTCACTACAGGGGGTAGTTGGGTTGTCAAAAGCCAATTTCAATACACAATGTCTTATAAGAGTGAGCTTCAGAAGCTCTGGACAGAGTTACAGACTGTCATTCAGAATGTGCTTAGCTTGGCATCTCAAGCTAATGTCAATACCTTGGAGGAGCGTTTAATCAAATCAGAAGAAATGCTTGAACAAGTTGGGATTGTAAATAACCTGTATGGAAAATTTGCCTCTTTGAAGCGTAGATAGGTGAACTTATTAAGGAAGTTTTAATCTAAAAAACTTAACATGAAGCAGACTGAGAACGCATCTGATGGAACTACAAGGATATGGATAAAATGATGAAGCATATTGAGGAGTTAGAAAATTTCTTGTGAATGTGCGCAATGTAAAGCAAATGAAGAAGGCAAAAATACATGCAATTCCCAATCTGGAAGACACCTCTACCTCAAAATATGCCTAAATCATTTACTAATGTGTCAGAAATGACTTGCAAAGCCATTCCTATGGCTAATCAAGTTGTTGGGAAAGAAACTCCTGTGAGTGGAGCTACTGAGGAGTTTCAAAATATACTGAAATTGCCCGCCTTTCACCAGGATAATGCCCCAGTATTTTCTGTCTCTTTGATATGACCATGTTTAGTATGCAGACTTTAAGAAAGTGGCGACTGTAATAAATTGTTTTAGCACTTATTGCCAGAATCTGGTGCTACCTCACCTCAATGGGGACAACTGGTTGTATCTGAAGCAATAGCAACAATCATGTTGGAGCTTTGAAGACCTACTAGGATGGCAAATTGCAAACAGGAATTTATGGGTATACAATTTCACAAGGATGAAACCCTGGCTAGTTTTGCCAATAGTTTTTATCAAGAATCCCAGATATTGGCAGGGGCAAAAGTGCTTACTGACTTTGATGCACGCATAGCCATACAGGCGGCACATTGGCTCAACTGCAAACTGCACCATATTATGGAAGTGGCACTAGTAACCCAAACAACAACCTTGCAGATGGTGGACCATCTGAAGATGTTGTGAGTAATTTTTGATGCATCCAATCAATTTTATGTTGAAATTCCTGCTAAGGACGATCAAACTATGGCGGAATTAAAAGATGACATTCCAGATGAGCATTGAAAATATCATTGATTAACATAATCAAGTCATAATGGGGAAAAACCCAATGGATCCAAGTGGAAGGATAAATCAATCAGCCACTATCATAAAAGTGGAGCAATGGGACAATTTACTAACCAAAATTGGGAGAAGAAACCATGACGATTTGTGAATGTTGTGATTCCTCAAGAGGAGGAATAAACTTCCCAAAATTTGGGGAAAGGCCTTGCAGTTTAGATGCAGAACTATCTATCACTGCTTGAGAACCTGTTCTGCCAAACATCCAAATGGAATAAAGAGTATGGCAGGACCAGCTCAGGTTGTAATTAAGTCCGCCATGAGAAGTCCCGAGGCACTATATGAGATCAAAACAGAAGGTAATTAATTCAGAGAGTAGTGGATGAAGTCAATTGATTTTAAATTAATGAGAAAGGCAAGAAATGCCAAAAAATGTGTCAAATCCAGATGATTTTGACAGAGAAAACGTTACCAAACTATCTGTGTGAGTAGGGAATCATTTACAGATCTGTTGGCGGATTTAATTTGAACGTTTGAGTTGCAAATAATTTTGGAGAAAAATTATAAAAACAAAAAAATACAATATATGAAAAAATTATAAATAAAAAGATCATAAGAAATATATAAAAGTTATACATATAAAAAATATTTTTCTCAAGTGATTAATATAGCAATAATCCCAACTACCAAGTGTGGAGGAAGGAGAAGACCATGACAGGCATGAGTCTCAAGTGTTGGCAGGATCAGGACGGGCTGAAACTAGATCCGCTGGAATAATCCCTATCAACAAGTTGTTGGGAGGACCAGCTTGGGTTAAAACTGGGTCCACAATGAGTAATCCTGAGGTGACAGTGCAGGACTCAGCAAGACCAGCTGAGAAGATCTTGATAATGATGAGGAGTCATTGAACTCCGTCCTGGGGTTAGTACAGGTTGACTTAGGAAGTCACTGAAACCCATCCTGGGGTTGGTACACGTTGAATGGTAAGACGCCATTGGGAACCCATCATGGGGTTTGTACAGGTGGAACAGTTCTTTTCTTGGAAAGGATGCCCAATATGGGACTGGCGCAGCATGATGTTGTGGGAACTGCACTCAAGAAGAGGCGGCAGTGGCTAGTATCAAGGACAAGAAGTTGTGAAGCCAAGAAGAGCATATGGGCGTTGAGTGCAGACAGAGCCAAACTCCAGTGAGGTCATGGAGATATGACAGCCAAACATGATCATAAGCTGAGGCAGCTTCCATCTCTGAGGGCTCTATCTTCCACTGAATAATCTGGTCAAGCGGGGGATATGTTGGAATTTCAGTTGACCACATCATCCAACTCATTGACCAATTAATCAATTTGATTATTGGTAGTTGTAATCTGATATCTCAGCGAGGTTTTTGAATAGGGTTAGTTGTAATTAAGCAATGGAAAGGATCTGATGATTAATTCAATTAGTATTTTTGTCAGGGATCATCCACAATGGTATTGAGTAAGAATTCGATGAGGGAGTAACTCCTGACAGTCAAAGTATTATGTGGAATCGTTTAAAGTGAATGGATGGAGAGTTTATCAAAAACTACCTAAGCGTTCTAATCTTTGTGGGTAAGTCTTGGGGAACATCCTTTGGCTCTTGATGAGGTCATCTTCCAGTTCCCAAATAGAAAGACACTGAAGAGGATGGCAGTACATCTCATCACTCAGGGAGATCTTGCTCATGTAGTAGATGAGTGATGGGTGACAGCTCATCTGCTTCAGATCCCACCCCCAATACCCACACTCACCTTGGCAGAACTGTTGTGGAGAATTAGTGAAATCTGCCAAGATTACCAAATTGAAATTGGACAGATCTAATTTGGGCGGCAATCTGGCTGATGCCTGAAACTTGAATGGCTGTAAAAGAATGAAGAATGAGATATCAGCTGGATTACCCAACGGTTCCAATCTAATCACTAGACCAGTAGAACAAGTATCAGGCGCCATCGATGAGGGTTTAAAGCCTCCTGATAGTAATTTGGGCGTTGCGCCCAATGTGCTGCTGTTGACTGAACGAAATAGTTAGATGACTGAGAATGGGTGGGTTGGCCGTCCCAAACCATTCCTAACTAAATGAACCCATCCTTATATGGGATGGCCTTGAGGGATTCCCGTTGCCCGTTAAGCCAAATGCCATCATGCTAACTGTCAGAAATGTAGTCAAGCCCTGGTTTGGACGTTTGAGGTCAAACTGACAGAGACTCAGCCCGCCACCAAATTTTGCGATGTCAGTTCTCAAAGAATAAACCTGCCCATTACCAAACAATTTGCCAGTTAGGTCAAATTTGTGGATCCTGACCCCATCCTGTCACTCCCCAATTGACCACTATTTAATCAGTTGCATGGCACTGAGAAAATTGTTGGTCAATTTTCTTACTTTATCTTCCAAATAAAATTTTACCAAAAAAAATCAAATTTTTTCTTTTCCATTCCAACCACATCCCAGATGGCATTTCCCTGGTGGCCCATCGCCCCGCACTCCAGGTGGGCTTTACCAATTCTTTTGGTCACTATGGCTCCCTCTATCACCAATTGAGCCCAGCAAGTCTGACACTTCTGGCTTTACAACTTTGCTCTTGTGAACTTCTGGCAACAATACATGGGGATCTTATGGCTCTATGTACAATAATGGAAAGAAAGAATCCATCTTCTTATCACCCCCAATGAGTTGGCCTCTCAAGCCAAGAATTTTGTCGAAACTATCCTAGCAATCCCATCTCATGCAGCTAGAACCACTGAGTTGGGAATGGGTTCAGTGTGGTTTGTTGTTGGGATACTCCTTACCCTGTCATTGCACCACCACTTCGTGGTATCACATTTCCCAGCTCCATATCAAGTCGTACAGTCAGCAATGCCTCTGGCATTCTGGCTTACTTTTTGGGTGTTCACGCATCCCAACTGGCAGGCTGGTCTAAACTTCTTCTGCCAATTCCATTACATTGTGTCAAATGGTAGAATTGTCATCAGGCAACACAACCCAAATCAATTGATATCAAGTTTCTGACACCAATAAATTAGTTGACAAACACTAAAGATTATGGTACCTAAGAAAGTTGAGTTCCTGACACCAATAAATTGGTCGCCAAACACCATGGATGATGATACCTAAGAAAATCAAGGCAAAAGTACCCACCAAGATTTGGAGCCTAAAACTCAAGGGTCAAACTAATTTAGGGGGACATTTAATTGATCCCAGTGGACAGCTGAAAAGCTGTGCGCTGATTATAAAATAAAAACCTTTAATAATTTCTTAATAAAAGCAGGTTCTACACTGTTAATAACTTAGTCGTAGATACATTGGTTGTATAGCTTACTCTTAAATAGGAGTAAAAGTATTGGATATCATTAGGTTGCTATCAAATTTCCTCTTGCCTCTGCGTGAAGAGAATAGAAAAGCGTTCCCTACTAGTACAAACATATCTTCAAGAAAAAGAAGCACCTGTCTATCCTTAGATCATTTACTCAACGTGGCTTTTGGGCTATCAACTTTAATAAAGTCTTCATACTATTATTGCCCCAGTTTATCAATTTCATTCAATCAACGCAAGTGGTCAAGAATCTGTGCAGTTAAGATCAGGGAGCATAAGCGAGTTATTATCTAAGCGGCCCTGATAATAAAAGGAACAAAGAGGGTTTTTGCTTCCCATTCATATGATAAAGAGACTGATTGGGGATCTGAGGTGTCAGATAATGCATAAAAGTTTGGAAAAACCTTGTAGACTGTATTTAAGTGGCAGTGCACTTCAATTTGCTTTACCAGCAAGAGTTTAAAAGAAGATACAACTGTTTTATTAGTAACTTTCCAAAATCTGCTAACTTTCCTAGTGGACTTTCTAAAATTCTCTTGAGTATGCTACTCAGAACCAGGGAATTCATTATAAACCAACAAGGTCTCCTCTGCGGAATCTTATTGTTCAGATAATTCAGGTGAATGATAAAAATTAATTATTTGTGGTGTTATGTGTCCTAAAATGAGCCTAAAATAGTCAACAATATTTTTCAGGAATGAATTTGTCATGGATAGCAAAACCTTGTTTAAATCAGACAAGTTATGACAACCAACATGAGTTGGTGATCAATAAGAACTGATGGCCACTTTCGCAATTAAACTATGTGTGAACTTGGTTATTTTCTTAAAGACTGCACAACTTGAAAACCTTCATGATTTAGAATGTTAACAATGGTGTCCCCTGAGTATTGGGTGAAGAGCCTGCTTAATAAAACACACATACATTTCTCTGTGAATACTTGGTTCACAGCTAGAAGTATATGAATCAACGCCTCAAAGTATATTCAAAAGTGGTTGGGTTATATTTCTAGGGAACTGGCGTGCTAAGGAAAACCTGGATTCCATTATGGATGCTTTAGCACCCAGTAAAAAAACTTCAGGGCTAATGTACCTCCATTTTAGTAAAGGTGGAACATGGGGTAGATGTATATAACTTTTTTGGGGAGTTGGTAGAATGTAGTTGTATACCTGATACAGTGTGATTTTGCCCTTGGGTTTCCTGTATACTTTGTTGGTGAAAACCAAAATGTTAACAAAAGCGGCATATTTACAAATGGATTTTTACCAAGAGTTTATCCCATCCATAGGTCTTAGCATTTAGAATTTTAGGGGTGAATGTAAAGAATAATCTATATTGTAAACAGGGAAATTGGGGGTTTTATATTTTATTAAACAGCTATTGAAAAGAAACAACAACTAAAAAATTCAGGCTGATGGGGATTATACTTAAGGAATGGGGTGATGAGTTAGTATGATTTGAGTTCCTTGACATGAGCCAACGTTAACTAAATGATCCATTTTTGAAATGTCCTTTCAAATTTGAGATTTGATTGCCTGATCCTGGATTTTTAAATATTGGTCTGCTTTATAAATCTCTATAAATTGTTGTCACATTCAAAACTTGTTGTATGCCATCTTTATTCATACTTTTTATAGTAAAAATTTTCTTTAGAAAATTATTTTTACCTATGGTTGCACCAGATAACAAATTTTAGACAATGAAGTTACGAGTTAATTGTTTGCTGGCGAGAAAAAAATTATCTTAATGGCACTTACTGTACCATAGTAATAAAATTATAAACAGAGCTGCTTAGCTTCCTGACTCAATGCCCAGAAGATTCAGTGAAATTAGGAGTTTGGTTTATGAGAAGGTTTGGGTTTGGTCAGAACAAACATGAAGGGACAGAAGGCACTTGTCTCTCATCTAGGGAGCTCCTTATATAAGTAACCTTGTTTAGAGGCAAGGTTCTGGGGTTAGTGCCCTTCTTAGTTTTGAAGGTGCAGGTTTTCCAGATTGATAGCTACTACAGCAATCATTACAAGATTAGTGCAAGTGATACAAGTTATGTTTTTCTATTAACATTATACTTGATCTTAATCAAATTTTACTTATTTTGTGGATGTTTCATAGTGTGGTCTCTTAGAGTAGTCTATGCATAATTTGGTCCTAACTGTTAAGGGCCTTTAAGGGAGCTTAGTTCTCTTGGGTCAATTCTTATAAATAGTGGTAAAAATGTTAGTATCTATTTTAAACAGCTTTTTTCTATATTTTAATCTGTTTTTCTCATAACAATGAATACTTTTTTGATGTCAATTCTCTCCAGGTTGATTTAGAATCTCATATATATTATATAAGTATATATAATAATGAACTTTGTAAGATTAGGTTTAGTCATAGCTTTCTTTCCGCTTGGCATAACTTTCTGAGCAAAATTACATGAATTAATAAAACAAACCCAAATTGCTCATTGTAGTTTTGCTCCAATGTCCTCAGATTCTCCACTGGCTGCTCCAGTGTGGGGCAGCAACAAAACTCACTCTCCATTTTTCATCTGGCAGAAAAACGCGCTAGGACTAGTTCACCCAGTTATTCCAAACCCATGGGACAATTTGTTCCTCCTAAGAATCCTGACGCCCACTTTGCTCATACCCAAGTGGTACCTCACGGCCCCCTGGTGCTCCCCCTGAGCAACATGTACTATGGCCTAAGGGTTGAATATGGGAAACTATTCCCATACCATGACTAAACCATTATCAAAATGGCACAGGTGGTGATGACACCCGCCAGATTTATAGATTTCCGCCCCTACAAGGGGTAGTTTGACCTTGGCTTCACCTGCAAAGCTGACGCTGTCACTGCAGCAACTGTGCCCCTGGTATTCCAGGGCACCCCTCTCCCCACAACTCAGACCCAGCCCAGCGGACACCACTTTGGTGGTCCTGTTTGCTGGTTTGCCCACCCACCTTTCCCCTGAAGTGCTCCACCAGGAGCTGATGGACAGTTTGGCAGCCTATGGCTCCAACCCCATCTTGCAATTTGTGGTTCCAAATGAGGCCACATGACTTGCTGGGCCTCGGGCATATGCCACAATCAGCCCTGAATTTAATAAAATTGCTGTGTTGATTCCTCCTTACACCGTTATTCCTTCAGCGCCCAACCATCCATTTTGGGCCCACATCGAGGGTGGGCGGACGATCTGTCCATCATTTTCTGAGCTGGACCACTCAAAATGCAAGTGCCCCTCCTTAGCCGCTTCTGATGCATTGGATGACTCACCTGCCAACCTCCAATCTGCCACCTACCCTGTACAAGTTCCAGTATGGGTCAAAATCCTACCTCCTCCCACCCCCAAAACTGGAAGCTGCAGCTGCACCTGCAGCCACCAATCAGCCTCCTCCTCGCCCCAATGCCACAAAAGATACCTCCAATCAAGTATCAGATTAGATACCAGTTCAATCCCATGCTTCCTCAAATGAATCAACCAAACCTCAACCATATGCTGATTCCCCAATCCAATTCAACCAAAACCCATGGGAGTTATTGGCTGAAATTGACGAATCAGGTAAGCTCATTGAAGAACCATCTCTGCAAATCAAGCGGTTTGTTAATGCAGAATGGGATGCCAGATACCCCCCTCGACTATATACCCCACAGCCAAACGCTGATTCATTTTGCAGCGATCACCAGCTTGCAGTCAAAGCAGCTGCAACAACAGATTGTCATCCCCTTTGTAAAGCTGTTGCCAAATCAGTGGTGATGCTCACAGGAGGAATTCCATCTCCTGTTATCCCCTCAACCCTTACCCCAAAAAGTAAAATCACAGTGAACCAGTTACACAAAAACGTTAACAATGCTATCTAGAATGTGGCAACTATAGCACAGGACCCAAAAGCTAAAATTACCCAAACCAACATCGCCACGTTTGTTAAATTCCCAGATGCCCGCATTAAAGCTGAAAAAGCTTTAGCTGAATATATCAGTACCATTTACCTAGCTGGCAATTTCCATGAAATACCAATAATTAGTGATATTGAACCACATGCCGCAGATGCTCCAACGCCCTTACTGTCTGCCTTGACATGCACTCTACTATGTGAGGAAGAAGCTGCTGCTGAATATGAGCCCCCCAATCTTCCCTCCCCTTCCACCATGGAGGGATAAGAAGTTTCCGCTGCCCACCTGGTTGGTCATTTTGCTCAAAATGTTCACTCAATCCGCTCATTTGAACGTTTTGTTTGAACCAATTAGTTATGTTTTAGTTTAGATTTTGTTTTGGTAATGTCCATCCCCTGGTTGGCATACCTCAAATAAATAAAAAGGATAGGTTTAGTTAGATATTTAATTTTTGGTAAAGCTGACAATAAACAACTTTTCAACACTTATTTTTTATGTTAGATAAAAAATGGATTTGAAGATTATTTTTGCATTTGTTAAATCTATTATTTTATAAGTGTCATTATCAAGTTTTGTGATATACAATCAATATTTATTTATATAAATCTGAAAAATTCTGTTATTATTGAAAGCACTAATTTATATACTAAGAACATCATACTAGTAATGATCATCTGTTCTATGGTGTAGTTTTTTTTAGTACTAGATGGTCCTAACCCAAGGGGGGATTCATCAATGTTTATTGAATTACGCCTGGGCTCCTAAGAGCCTGAGGCGAGGGAAGGGAGGGAGGAGGCATCGAGAAAGGGAGGGGGTTTGCGCGCCAGAGCCGTGCTGCAGTGACAACTGAGCGGGGGAGGGTTGGCGACATAGTGCAGACCTTCAGGGCCATCTCAAAGTGTACCTGAAAGTGGGTGATCATGTGTGGAAGGGTCCACACCTGCTGGTCAAAGGCAGCACGAAGGAAGGAGTTATGGATGGTCCAGATGACTGTGGCATAGGCGAGGACACGGAGGGGTCAGTGGCAACCAGGCAATGTCTGCTCAAACATGAGGTCTTGCACAGGGTGTCCAGATCAGGGCTGAGCATGGAGGAGCGCGCGGGCCTTTGGCCAAAATGCGGCGACACCTGGACAGGTGAAAAAATGATGGAGGTGGGAGTCAATAGGCTCCACACAGCAGGGGCAGCTTCAGTGCTGGAAGATAGGGCCAGTCCGGTCCCCTGTCCTGTATGAACAGTGGAGCACCCTCCATAAGGTGTTGGACACCTTTGCTGACAGGATGGGGTGATAGACGTCCTTCCACAATTCCTTAAGGTCAAATCTCACGGAGGAAGGGAGGAGCTCAAGGAGTCTTGGGAGGATGGGAGGACGATCTTGGGGGTTGAGGCGAGTTGTGACAACTTGTCCATTGTGCACAATTGCATGGCGACGTGGGCTGAGGCCAGGGCCTTCCCTTCTGTATGGGAAGGCATGGTGGATCCGCACGCCTACTCGTTTCAGGGCAAGGAGAGCCTGGTTCCAGTAGGGGGATGAGGATGGTTTTAGGCGATGACCTGGGTGGTTTGTGAGCCACTCCCCTAATGAGGTCAGAGATGCTCTAGGAAGACCCAGAGCTGCTGACACTGACTGGCGGAGGGCGGGCGCCCATTGGGGCATGGGGGTCGCGTCCCAGCAGACAATCAGCCATAGGAACTTCAGGAAGATTGTGGTGGCGTGGGATCGCGTGTCCAGAAGCCCTAGGCCCCCTTCATTGCAGGGTCGGGCAATGGTTGAGAGGGCCATTGGTGGATGGTTTGAGCCCCAGATCCAACAGCGGAGGAGTACATTGAGCCGCGTATAAAAGGCATCTGTGAATGGGCAGACGTGCGCTAGGAATCAGACTTTGGAGAGGAGGAACACATTGGCCATCAGAGCTCAACCCTGGGGGTGATGTGCCGCCGGTTCCAGCTGGCAATCCTGGAGTTAACTGCTGCAAGGAGCAAGTCCTCATTGTCTTTTAGCGCAACTCCTTGTTGTTTGGTGAGAACGCCCAGGTGACGGAAGGTACCGCGCTCAGGTTCAATACCAAATGGTGGGGGGAAGGTGGGGGAGCCGACCTGTACAACTGTTGTCTTGGAGGTGTTGACCATGGCGTTGGACGCCTTGGTGTACCTCTCAATGGTCACAGCTGCGAGGGCAACATCCCCAGGGCATCCAAATGCAATGGCAGTGTCATCTGCAAATGCCATGGTGCGTGTGGGGGCTTTACCTGGGACCAGAATCCCTGTTAGCTTGTCCTGTAAGGAGGCCAAGAGGGGGTCAAGGGTGATGTTAAAAAGGATAGGGCTCAGGGGTCCCCTTGCCGGAGACCTTGTCCAACTGGTACTGCCACTGTAAAACCCATTGGCGCCAGGACTCTGGTGTGGAGCTGGTCATAGAGCGCTGATATCCAGCGCCTAGCTGCGGGTGGGAGATGGAAGCGGGCCAGGGAAGCATCAATATACTTCCAGGCTACCTGATCATATGCTTTCTCCATATCCAGAAGAGCCACAAAGCCATTCACCTTACGAGAGTTAGCAGTCAAAGTCACGTGAAGGTCATTATAGTTGTCCCATAACGACCTCCCCGGAATAAAACCGTACTGGGATGGGGAGAGGCGAGGTGACACCCATTTGGTGATGCGGTTGGCCAGAAGCTTCGTGAAGAGCTTGTGGTCTGTGTTGATCAACGCTATGGGGCGCCAGTTCGCCAGGTTCTCACGGTCTGACTTCTTGTGAATGAGGGTAGTGATTGAGCCTCTGGAATCGGGGAGAACCTCGCCATTCACCAAGAGTGCAGCGAAGAGGTCGCGGAGGGTTCTGGCTATCACTGCAGGTTCCAGAAGGTACACCTCAAAGGGTATTCCGTCTGGGCCTGGGGCTTTAAGCCGTGGGGATTTCAAAAGGGTTTACATCACCTCCTGGATGGAAATAGGCGCCAGTAGAGCCTCATCAGCCCGTGGGTCAATGGGCGGCTCTGGAGCCCGCCACAGGAAGTCTTGGATGTCCGATGGGTCCACCTGGGTGGCATGGAAGAGGCTGGAGTAGAAGCGGTGTAGTTCCTGCGTGATTTCCTCCTTACCTGAAGTGGTTGTAATGCCAATCTTCAGTGCAGTAATATCCTGCGCTGTTGACTGGGCTTTCTGTTTCTGAAAGAAGAAGCGGGTGGGGCGTTCCCATTGAGCATAGTAACGAGATGTTGTAAAGTTTGCTGCCCGTTCTTCCTGCAGTGTGAGCTCCAAGCGGAGTGCTTCCTGCGCCGCTTCCCAGTCTTCCAACCATCTGGGAGAGGGCGAAGGCTGGCAGTTTCGCTCTAGATGTCTGATTCTGGCTTCCGCCCTTTTGACTCTGGCGCGAGCTGCAGTCATCTGGGCTTTGGCACAGTTGTAAGCAACGCGGGTGATGCCCTCCTTGGTCACCGCCCATCTAGCCTTGTGGTCAAGCAGGTGGGGTGGGGGAGGTGAGAGTCTCCCGGATGGTCATAGACAGCTTCTCCTTAGTGAAGGGGTTGTTGAGAAGAGCTGGGGCAACCCTAGGACAGAACTTACGCGACGGTCTAAGTGTGGTGGTGAGGACAACGGTGAGTGACCTGTGATCACTCAGATGGTTGTCACGAGAGATGGAAGAGGAGACGCGGCCAATTAGCAGGGTGCCAATCAGTGCCATATCTATGCGTGACGCTGACTGGAAAGCTCCTCCATCATACTGGATCCTAGTCATGCAACCTAGGCCAGACGCGGAGGGTGGAAGCGCATCTATAAAGCCACTCAGGCGAAGGAAATCCTGGAGGCGACTTGATCCAGGGCGTTCCTTTGCTGCAGGGGGTAAGAGTCACGGACGCGACTTATGGTTGTGTTGAAATCTCCTAAGAGGACTGTATTCCGTGGGAGATTGAGTTGGAGGAGCTCTTCCAAGAGCCGATTTTGCTCCTGACCTGCATTAGGCAGGTAGATGCTTGCAGCGAAGAAGGAGAAGTCAGGAGTGGTGAGTTTGGCCAGTATGAGGCGGCCACCTAGATATTGTGAAAAAGAATGGGTTTTAACCCGGGATTCAAAACAATAAGGGCGGCATGGTTTGTCCAGAAGGAGTTGCCTCCAAACTGTTCATTCCATGCAGATTGTTCGTGGGGGAGGATATGGGGCTCCTGGACAGCAGCGATGTCAATTTGTGCTGACCTGAAGTTTCAGAGGAGGCGGGCTCTCCGCTTAAAGTCCCGCAACCCATTTGCGTTGATGGATTGCAGGGCCAGGGTGCTTCCATGGGGACTCATAGCTGTTCCCCTCCATGTCCTGGGGGTTGCCAGCGCTTAAACCTGCTGCTGTGAGGCGGCTAGTTTTGAGTCCTTTAGCTTGACTATTAGCTGCAATCCGTGAGGAGCGTCGAGGGTTCTGAGGGGAAGGAGAGGGTGGGGGGCGGAGGACCCAGTAAGCCAGCCTAGGATGCTGCCCCCGCTCCGTTGCAGGGGAAGGACCTGAGGGTGCTCAATGGTGACCTCCGCGGTGTCCCCATTTGATGAGTCTGAGTCCATATTCACTTCCTCCAACACTTCAAAGGATCCGCGCGAAATGGACTGTGGGGTTGGGGTAGGACTCTTTGAGGTGGCACTTCTACCGCAGGCCGCGAGTTGCCAGTCCATGCTGGTGGGCATAGCTCCATTGGGAGCTGAGGGCTGATGCGATAAATCGCTGGTGGAGGTTGGTGGGGGTGCCGCGGAGCCCTGAGTGGGGGTGGCTGACGAGGGGCACCCTGTGGGAGATGCCTTGCGCTTGGTGAGAGAGGGAGTTGACTCTGGGAGATTGGAGGGGGTACCCATTGGAAGGGGGGCATGAGCGCGAAGGTATCCCACACCAATAGTGGGGTTAGCTGTTTCAACTGCTAGGCGTAAGGCCTCAGGGGACAGGTCTTGAACGGGAACCCATTGTGTGGGTTGTGGAATTGCTGCTGCAGCCATGTGGGATCGTTTTTGGCCTGGTTTAGGCCCCTGGGTGGTGGCTAAGAGGGCTTGTTTTCGAGCTGTGCAGCCACTATACAAGTGTCCAAGGGCGTTACACCATGAACACCGGGGGCGCGCCTGATCAGGGTCGACAAAAAAGATCTCAGGGCATTCCCCAACTACCGCCACACGAGGAATAACCTCAATGTTACAGGATACAGTGGGGGAGGGGATGAACGACGCCCTAGCAGTGCGAGCTCTTTGAGTGGGAGCATAGTAAGAGGGGACGCTAAAGTCTACTGAAAGAACAGACTAAACTCCATTAAACCACGATGGAGTGCCAGTTTAAGAGACTCAGGATCAACAGTCGTTGGTAGGTTGGAAAAAGTAACCCATGAAATTTTCTCCAGGTGAGAGCATGTGCGGGAGATGCGAAGAGATCCGCGTGGAATAATGACCTGGAGGGTGGCAGCATGGTCAGCAAGGGCAGCTTCAGTGAAGCCCACATCGATGTAGTGGCCCTCCACTGATTCATGGATGGTGGTGTTAATGGGGAATGTCTCCGCAATTGCTGCAAAGTATGAGAAGTAATCCTCTGTATAGAATTCAACAGGGTTATGCCCATAATAAAGGCGAATTGCGTGGGAGAGGGTTGAGCGAGGTAGAGCTTTTTGCGCTCTAGTTTCGGCCCATTTTTCTTAACATCAGCAATAAACGCCACTTCACGGGGATCAGCTTTGGGTAGCGTTGGTGCCAGAGGTTTTTGCCACGCCCCAGTGGCTCCTTTGGTACGTTTGTGTTTGCTTTGGGCTGCAATTGCAGGTTGAGTGTGAGCTGGTGGTTTGGACAAGTTTGAGGAGTTCCCTTGTTTCTGGAATGTTACAGCAGTTGCTGGCGTCATATTAAATTGAGGGGCGGTTTGTTGGGCCTCGCTAAATTGGGGAGGCCCATCCAGATTGGAATTAACTCCAGCCAGTTGGGAGGAGGGAGATGTTTCATCACCATCCCAATCTATTTGGGTAAATTCAGCCCGAGTATTTGCTGTGATTTCGTGGGCAAAACTCATTGGCTGATTGGTGAATTGGTCGTTTTCAGCATATTGAGATAAAGTGCCAATTTGATAAGTGCCGATTATGGGGTTTAAATGGGACGGGTGAGATTGGAACTGGTGTGAAGTTCCAAAATCTGAACCATTTAAATCCCCATTGGGGAGAGTAGATTGTCCCAGTTTTGGTGCTAAGTGAACCAGAATGTGCGGCTAATCCAACCTTACATCCGAGGGTTTGGGGGCCAGGTGATTGTTGGGCCTCGCTAAATTGGGGAGTCCCATCCAGATTGGAATTAACTCCAGCCAATTGGGAGGAGGGAGATGTTTCATCACCATCCCAATCTATTTGGGTAAATTCAGCCCGAGTATTTGCTGTGATTTCGTGGGCAAAACTCATTGGCTGATTGGTAAATTGGTCGTTTTCAGCATATTGAGATAAAGTGCCGACTTGAGAAGTACCTATTATGGGGTTTAAGTGGGACGGGTGAGATTGGAACTGGTGTGAAGTTCCAAAATCCGAACCATTTGAATCCTCATTGGGAAGAGTAGATTGTCCCAATTTGGTGCTTAGTGAACCAGAATGTGCGGCTAATCCAACCTTACATCTGAGGATTTAGGGGCCAGGTAGCTGGGTATCGCCCCTCATGGAGGGAGCCAGAAACACGGCGTCAGCAATAATAGATGGGGCTGAATTAGCTGACACAATGGGGGAGGTGAATGTCTGGATGGGCTGAGTTGCATTCAACTGAGCAGACGCCATTAAAACAGCATGGGTGATGGCCTCCTTGGTTGGAGGGGGCCCAGCGGGTTGGTGGGAGGCAGCGCACACAGAGCTGTTAGGCGTGCAGGTTGCAGAAGTGCGATCAGGTGAACTGGCACTAGTTGGAGTAGCTCCAGGTTGGGGGGTGGTGCCTGCTTTCATGGCTGCTGCTTGAGAGCGGGTGATTCTGGTTGACCCTGAGGTGGGTAACTGAGGGTTGCTTTATTTGGGGGTGGTGCTGGCTCGTTTGGCATAGCCTGTGGGTTCTTTTGCGGGGTTTACCGCCATATTTGCTAATAGTTTTCGTAAATCTCTTTAATGGAGCTAAATTTCAGGCTGAATTGATTTTTGAAAAGTGATGCTTAGCAGAAAGAGATCGAGGTTTTGTGTTCTATGGTGTAGTGATTTTTAGTAAATGTATTTCAAGCGCATTAGGAGTTACACAACCAAAAAAGCATCTAAGATTTTGACTTTTTGCAAAAAGGAAGCTCAATATTGAATAAAATCAAGATATATAAATTTTTGGCTCATTATATGGGTGTAAGGCGGCTTATTTTTCTTAGTGACTTAGTTATACTGAATTGTGTTAATATTCTACCCTAAAATAAACTCTGAGTATAACTTCAGCTTAGGATGAAAACCACTCATGAGATTTATATATCATATTACTAATTGATAATAAAAAGTTTAACCATAAGCATATTATTAATTATACAGAGCATATATATTATATACTTTTTAGAAAGTTATTACAGATATATTATTTCATCAAGCTCTATGAGATATATCACTTTCTAGTAGGAAGGAATACCTTGTACTTCTAAGTAACAAACAGAAATGTTTCAAGGCACCCTCTTAAAATATTGTTCCTCTTGGACTTTAATATGGACAATTAATGGCTAGACAGTTGTTACTACATAATACACCAAGTCATCAGACTATACAAAGGAAAAATTGATTAAGATTATCAGGAAAAATACTCAACTGAGTCATTTACACCTATTTTAGGACAACAGTCTCATATCTGAATAAATTGTTCCCAGAATACTCTTTGTAATTATAAAAAACGATATAAAATTAAGGTATAACCTTTTAATGTCATGTTATTTGAAAATGGCATGTTTAGAAGTCAGGAATTATATCAGAGCAGAATTTTAGAACCTATACAGGATTGCTGACTTATAAAAATATATAAAAAAACTTTATATAATTAATCAACAATGACTCCAAAGAAAGGAACCTATGTAATAAGATAAACTGATAATTATTGGATTAAACTAAAGTGGATTTAAGTCCACTTGTTGGAAAATTGCTTTTCTGGTAATAGTGGGCTCTGCTAGTTGGTGTAACAATCAAAAACTTTCCATTTATAACCGTCATCTTGCCTTAGGATTGGCAGATAGACACCGAAAAGATTATCTGATATGAGGTTCCCTCAAGGCAAGTAATTTGACTCATCATACTCACCAATTAAACATTGGATTTAGGAAATTCAAAAATGAGGAAAGACAACACAAGTAAATGAGGATTTTGGCACTGAATTCAGCCTTAATTTTTATTAACAAAATGAGGATGCTGAAAAATTTAAATCCTAATAAGATATGGCACCGTGAGCAACACAAGGAAAAAACCAGTGGATTAAAAGAACCTCAGAGGATTTGGCACCTCCAACCAATTCCCAGAGCCAACATTTTTGTTTAGTCACAAAAACTAGGTTCACCACAGGATACTAGCTAAGACATGGCAAGGGCAGCCCTGAGGCCACCAGAGAGACCCACATGAGAGTGGGAAGCGAGAAAGAATTCTAAACTGAGTTCAGAATCACGTGGGCCTGCCCTTTTAAGTCGCCCTTCTGGGGAGTCCCTCCCACACTATTCTTTAGGCCCCTAAGGGCATAAAGAATAGCTCAGAGGGGCACAGCCCAGAGCTGAGCCCTGCATAAGCCGCAAAACCCAAAAAAGCATTTTGACTCAAGATCCAGATTTCATAATCTCAAGTCAAAATGCAACATTTGGTTCAACCCAACCATTACATCACCCCCACTAAGAAGGAGCTCCCCCACAAGAGGGTGCCCTATAGCTGGGGGTAACCACCCCATGGGCTTCCACGAAATAAATAGAGCCAGAACTGGACTGCAAAAGCCAGTCCCCATGGTGAGGGGAAAACTCCCAACATGTGGCTGGATGGTTATCCCACACAGGGTGGTCTGACCGTGGGGTGAGGGAGCCCTGCTGGGCCAGGTTCCCTCAGTGCCAGCCAGATCCCTGGTGATGGTGAAGCCCCACTGAGATTTTGGATTGACAATCAATTCAGGTCCAGGGTTGGCCATCAGTCACCAGCTCCCCCAGTGCTGGTTACTTGACAACTGGACATGAATTGACCACTGAAGTCAGATAAAACTGGGGATTTGTTAGCGTGCTACCGCCACAAGGAGTTTTTAATAGTGTAACAATTGAAAACGTCCCAGTTTTCAGCTGCCATCTTGCCTTAGGATCAGTGAATCAAAATTGAAGCTGAAAGATTGCCCGATATGAGGGTTCCTTGAGGTAATAGTTTTCACTTCACATACTTACTAATTTAACCTCAGATATAGGGAAATTCAAAAATGGAAAAAGACAACACTGGTAAGCGAGGATTTTGGCCCCAAAATTAGCATTGTTTTATTCATTATCAAAAATAAACATGCTGACAAATTCAATTCCAATAACATAGGGCACTGTGAACAACACAAAAAACAAGAGTATTTGTTGGATTGGTTCACTGCCAAATCCCAACTTTTTGTTAAGGATATAAACTAGGTTTGCCGTGGTATAACAGGTAAGACAAGGCAAGAGCAGCCCAAGGCCATCAGAAAGACCCACGCGAGGGCAGGAAATGACAAAGAATTCTGAACTGAGTTCAAAATTGTGTGGGCCCAACATTTTAAGGTCACCCTTCCAGGGAGCCCCTCCCACACTATTCTTTAATCCCTAAGAGCTTAAAGAAAATCTCAAGAGGGGCACAGCCCAGCACTAAGTTCTGCATAAGCCATAAAACACAAAAAAGCGTTTTGACTCAAGATTTGTATTTCTTAGACTTGAGTCAAAATGTAACGATTGGTTTGACCTGATCATTACAGTTGGCAGGCCAACCAGTAAGAAGACTGATCAGCCCTTGCATATTGCCTTAGGCATGGGGCCAGCAGCGCTGGCTGACCCCTTGGCATGTCACCCATACCATTTGGGGATCCCCCAGCCTAAACTCCAACCAATGAAATAAATATAAATATATATCATAAAAGAGAATGGGCAAAGGGAGATATTTATTGTTGGGGAAGCGCCAGGTATTTATACTATTTACAAAAGGGCTACAGCGCCCACCTCCAACCTATTAGCTCATCACTGGACCTTCCAGCCAACCATTCTTCTCAGCCTTCCACTGTTCTACTCTCTCTCCCTGGCATCGACCCTCTCACCCCATCCTTTCCAAAGTCCAAATTTATTAGGTTTGGCTCATCCTCAGCCTTGGGTCACCTGTGAGCCATATAAATTATCTATTTAAATAAACATCAAATTTGAATTTGACTTAATAATAATGCACTGAAAACCTCTTCAGTCACTCTCTTTGACACGGAATATTTTGGCATCTTGCTGAAAGTACATTTTGACTCTTTGAAGTCAATTATCCAGAGAATCTCCTTATTCAACGAATATGTGATTATTAAATATGAGGCACTAGAAACAACCTCTGCTACATTAAACTCAGGATTGTAAGTTTTCACCAACACTCATTAAACTAATACAATTGGATCATCCCCAGCTACTAGTTGCCAGTGATCCATAAACCTAATTTGGACATTGCTTGACTCCACTTGATCCTAACCTCCAAACTCAGCAGAATACATGGATTTGGCCCAACTCAATTTGGGGAGCAACTACCTAGCAATCACCTTGAAACTTGAAATTTAGTCAATAAGCCATTCTGCCAGGGTTGACCTATTTCATCCCAAATCCGCTTAATTCATTGGAGAAATCCATCTGGGTTAATTTACTGACACTACTTAAGACAATTTCTTATGGTTAAAGGCTGATAATAATATCTATAATAGACTAGGCTTCTCTATAGGCATTGCCTAGGTAAACTATATCAATTTCCATTGATGCAAATTTGTAATTTAAACAGGAGTTGTGTTAATTGAATACTAGCATTGTATATCCATTTAGTTCCTCTTTCACCTAAGCATCACTTTTTTAAATCAAAAGAGACCCAGAAAAATGTTTAAAAAGAGTATTTTATCAATTAGAGGATTACTGCACCAATAGTACAGTTTATCCCAGCTTAGATAGCACCAAGTTACAGTAGGGAAGTTTTCTCTCTCGTTGCAATCACTTTTGCAACTTATTCAATTCAAGTCTAATTCTAGTTTGATAATCTCACAGAGGAGATTAGTCTGCGCCCATATCAGGGAGCAGTTGGGCAAGTAAGGTAAGAGGAGCAGATGGTAGGCCTGCATCCTCAAATGTTCAAAAACGCCCTGGAGAAACTGGAAGAATAGAAAAATTTAAAAAAACTGGCGGTCACTATTTCCCTGGAAATCCTTACTTGGCAAGCGCGATGCAACCAGTACATCAACACGCTGCACTCCCAACCACTCTCGTTGGTGGAATACAGAGTCTGTGTGTTTCTGGACATCCAACAAACAGCTCTATGGGAAAAATTTTGTGGGGATGTGCACACTTTTTTCCCAACCACGGTGTATGTCACACCTCACTCCATGTCACATGGTTGGCTGGACCTTAGTTTTTAAAAACAAGGAGGCAGCAGATGAAGCTGCTGTGGTGCGCATAGTGATCAACCTCCCTGAAGGGCAACGGGCTGTTGAAACCAAATGCACCAGATGGACAAAATCAAACCAAAATTTCCTCACATTTGACTTTTTGCCTACTATGGTAAAACGTGCCATTTTGGAGCAACACCTGAAAGATGGTCTCACTGTTTACAGTGAAATACAATCTTTTGAGATGCAACGCTTTATGCTGATGCCACACCTGTGCACTGGCAAAGCCATCGCAGTTCTGACCCCAACCGAGGAGATTGCAAAGGACTTAACCCAGATCCTGCACTCCACATATATCAATATTGAAGGGCATACTACCCACCCTTTCCAGGTAACCGTGGACAGCGCGCCCCCCATCTGCACCCACTGTGACGCGTTCATCCATAAGGTACATGCATGCCCCACCAAGGAGGGCATCATATTCCAAGAGCACCCCTCAGCAGCTATGGCCAGCGGAGAGGCGCACTATGAACCAACCGCAAGCACCAAAGAGGCTTTCCCGTGGGGAGCACAAGGCTGCTACCTACTGGTAAAACCTATTTCCCCACAAGAGCAGAAGAAGGCCAAGCAGGCCCGCAGGGCCGCGGCCAAGGAAGCGGCCAAAGTCACCACTGCTATCCCACACTCCCAACGCCAGGAGGACATCAAAACCTTCGTGGCAGAAGCAACTCAGGAATCCATCAACCAATCAAATTGGGAAGCCTGTGCTGATTGGGCCACCCAATCTGAGGATCCGATGGGTGACTCAATTTCACCCAATTTTTACAACCAAGCTCCAGTTGAAACTGACTTGGTCTCCAACCTACCTGAAAAAAATTTTCAATCTGCTCAATGGTGCACCAAACTCATCTCCACCACAAAAAATTTGTCTGACATTGGGGAAACAAAAAGTGAAGGCAAAAGCCAACATGAACCTTTCTGCTAAAATCAACAAAATTACTGATAGCTTTGCTGCAAACACCCATGCTGCCATGAAGGCACGTGGGGATCTAGAGGAGGCTAGTGGGCCCAGGTGCCCACCCCCTCGCACCTAAGGTGCAATGGGGGAAACCTTCACTTTAGGGACGTTAAATATCGCCAGACTCAAGGCCTCGCCATCCTGGGCTAGGAAACTGAGTTTTTTACAAAAAAATTTACCCATGGATATCCTGGCCATCCAGGAGTCCCACTGTCCATGAGGTTCCGAGGATGCTCAGAAAACCATGCTCCTCCCATCCCTATCTTTTTGGTCAGAGCACTGTGGGGTGCTAGTTCATAAAAACAATTTTTTCAAATTTTTATTGTCAGAATCCTTCCTCAATGGCTGAGTCCTCGTTGTCACTTTCTTGTGGGCTGACGTGGCACATGCTATCATCAACATCTACGCCCCAACCTGTGCATGAGAACATCAGGAATTTTTCTCATTGGTCAAATCCCTCCCGTTACCCCCAGACCCTTTCATAGTCAGCAATATGAACTGTTGGCTAAACACACCAACGGACCATTGGCCTTCCTCCTCCCACACCCCCCAGGGTCACGTAGAACTTCGCGTTCTAAAGGCCACCCTTGGGTTAATGGATGCGCTGCCACGGCGAGCCTCACTTCTTGAAAACATGACATGACCCCACGTCCACAACAGCCAATTAAGGTCCATGACCCACATAGACCTTATCCTTACACCGGCGAAATTCCAACCCCACAATTCCCACTTCAAAACAACAAAAATTGAATTATCCAATCACCGGCTGGTCTCAATAACCTACCACCTACCTGTCACAGTGGCTAAGGCCCCACATTGGTGCAAACTCCGCCCTCCCAAACTTGCGTCGCCAGGATTTTCCACTTGGGTGGAATCAGCAACTTTGGAAAAAGAGTTTGTTATACCATTTTGTACGGACCCCATCTCTACATGGGCAGCCTTCAAAGAGGATACCATCCTCCACTCTCACCACCTCTCCTCCCAACGCTCACAAACCACATTGGCCATAATCTCACGCTCTCTGGCAGAGTTGGCACACCTGGAGTCCAACATCCCAGCCACAGGATACAGCCCTGCATGGGGCCAGAAGTGAGCGTAGGCAGCCACCCACCTCAACGCGCTCAAAAGGCAACACAAACATTGGGTTTGTGTTCAGTACAGGGCCAAATGCATTACAGAGGGCGACAAGTGCACCGCATATTTTTTTAAAAAAAATTTGCACCATGCCAGAGCTCGGCCTGCACACAGATGCAAAGATCAGATGATTCCATCGCAGATATGCCAGCCAAAGTGGCAATCAAAACACAAAAGTATTACTCTGAGTTATACTGATCTGATCCAATTCAGCCGGCCAAAGTGGCAGAATTTCTCGACTGACCCACATCTGCACATTTTTTGATACCCAGAAATAATGAATTTGATTACTCCGAATGAATTATGGACAGCCATCCACAGTGCACCAAATCGGAAATGCCCAGGCCCAGATGACATTCCATATGAATTCTATAAAAAGTACTTCAAATATATATCTCCACTACTGCTTGCCTCACTTAAACAGAGCCTTCTGGAAATGCGCCTCCTACCAGGAGGACAAGAGGCCTTCACTGTCACACTCTTCAAGAAAGGGGACAAGCTAGACTTAGCCAACTGGCGCCCCATTTCTTTAATTAACATGGATACAAAAATTTTAACAAAAATAATGACTAACCGTTTAGGGATTGTAGCATCTGCCACCATATCCCCAGAACAATTTGGTTTCATATCAGAAGGTCGATTTGGGACAACGTGCACTCTGTGGCTAACGCATGCCAGTTCACAGCCTCTGGGGCACTTGTATTCTTGTACCAACAGAAGGCCTATGATAGAGTAAACTGGGAATACCTCAGGGCCTGCCTCCATCAATTCTGCTTACCCCCTCGCTTCATCAACTGGGTGATGCTGCTCACGGAATCTGCAACAATGGCAGTGCGTGGCCCTGGCTTCCTAATGGAACTGGTCCGCCCTCAAAGGGGCTTGCGACAAGGGGACCCCCTTAGCCCACTCTTATATAACTTCAGCCTTGACCCACTACTTCAAAACATGAATGCCCAACTCGCTGTGGTCCATGTTCCAGGCCAAGCCTCAGTCAAGATGATGGCGTTTGCAGATGACTGTGTGGTTGAGGTGTCTAATAATAAAGATGCACGCGCACTTGAAGCTCTCATCCAGGAGTATTCTTGGGTAAGTAATGCTGCACTGAATGCTTCCAAAACCAAAATCATCCTCCTTGGTCGGTATCAAACCTGATGGGCCCCAGCAACCAGTTCCCAGCCCGGCCCATCTGCTTGCACACATGCTCGCCCTCCCAGCTCACCCCGCATTGCCCCACTGGTGCTCCCCTTCATGCCACGCCCTACCATAGGGCCAGTCCGCCATCTGGGCGTGTGGGTGGAGTCAGGTGGGTACGCATCAGCAGTAATGGAGAGTCATATTCTAGACAACGTGACGAAGTGCATCGCCTCCCTCAGAGCCCACCCTACTTCCCTTACTGGCAGGGTTGTTTTAGCCAACTCTATGCTCCTCTCCAAAGTCTTAATTGGAGCCCACGCCATCCCCTTCTCCCCAAGCTTTTTCAAATCCTTGTATGCCCTGCTGCAAGGATGGCTTTGGTCAGGCCACCCACCACCAGTATGGCTAGAGGTCATGTTTGGCCCTCATCATCATGGTGGCATGAGCCTGCTTGACTTCAAAGCCCATGCTGCCAAGATCCTGGGCACCTGGATTGCGGCCGTCACTGCCCCTACGCTCCCCTCCCAACACTGGTCCCGCGCAGCCCGCTCCAACTTCTCCCGCGCCTTGGGCCTCAACAATCCATCGAACCCTCACTCCCTGATGAAATACCTGGCTTCACACTCATCAGCCACAGGTCCTCACGGGACTAAAACCCACTACAAACGAATCCTCCTCTCCATGAGGAGCGCTGAGTGGAGAATTCATATTAGTGGACACACAGCCCAGAGAGGCCGCCCCTCTCCTCAGTTCACACAAGAGGTACAGGGGCTACCCACTCAAGATGGAGTGATCACCACATGGCCCCATGTCCTATCCAGGGTGGACTACCTGGACATGGTGGACATCCCTTACTCCATTGAGACCCAAAAACTATCTGGAAATACGCACACCATCCTCCGTTGCAGCCTCAAATCCATTCCCATTTGTGGCACTGCCTGAGGCGGGTGTACTGTACAGCTGAGCGCTCTAATGCTTTACACTCATCCTGCGTCGTGTATGGCCAGTATGGAACGCTGTTTTACCGCCTGGAGAAGTTTCTACCTCTAAAGTGATATGGCGCGAAGTTCAACGTCTGCTGGGCCAGGATCAAACACATCCCTTCAGTCTGTCAAGAGAGATGTTTGCTTTATCAACGGCCTCCCCCCTTCCACCCTCCTTCTGTGATCTGGTGGTTGCAATCGCCATGTGGACTATCCACACGATTGTCTTGGATGCCATCGCAGGCACCACCCCCACCCTCCCAGAAGCTGTCCACAGATTCCAGTCTCATTTGGTGGACCACTTTCAGGCGTGGATGTTTGGATACCTCCCACCGCGTCACTGACAGCTGGTCTCCTCCTGGTTCCCAGTTTGGTTCATCAAATCAGACCCTTTCCTCCACACGTGTTCAATTGTGGCTACGGCCCCTTCACACGTTCCCTCCCCTCCCCATAAGTGGCGTTCCCGCTGGTAACAAGAGATAGCATCGCTTCTCTGGGGTGCCTTCCCTGTTACTAAGTTTTATGTCTTTCAGGTCAAATTTGGAAGTGTCCATCCCATGGTTGGCCTTTCTCACAATAAATTTAAAAAAAATTAAATTTAAGTTACAGTAGGGATACCACCCATAGGTTCCCATCATATAGAAATGATCAGCCTGCTGCATCAGACTTAATTTTAACTAAAGTACTCCATAGTATGGATTTTACTTCCACCAGAGGATTTCTCACTAAAAGGAGCTCCAGAGCTATCACCAACAATGCCTACTTGATCCTAGCTTCTTAGCATCCAATTCTACAATTGATGCAGACAACACTTTACTTTTGAAATGACTTTGGAGGTACAAACACTGTCAATTGATTCCACCACCCAGCTGTTACAAAAGGCAGATACTGCTACAGCAGAGTCAGCGCCCACTGCCTATAGGTTTCCCCCTAGTAATAGCCGCCAAAGCGCTAGCTGGAAAGGTTCCCTTAGTAAACTACACCTGGAATATTCCTAAACTCTTGGAATAGTGTTAAGAACTGTCATTTGGAACCTCACCCATTAAGAAAGCGAACTCTGACAATTCTATCCCCATGTAGGGATTTTCACATTGGACTTACCAAAGATAGGTTGGTGAAGAATATAGGTGATTCTCAAACAACTCTTCCAGGAACTGCACCTGTTACCATCAATCCCAACGTTCAATAATCAGCTCATAGGGCTGAATCCCACAAATTTATAGTCACCTCTAGATCCAAATATGAATAATTGGATCTCTGAACAATTGGCAAAAAACCCCAAAAGTCTTGGCGAATGGATCTGAACTGCCAACATGACTGGCAACAGCTGATGACGTTGCCTGCAACATGACTGTAAAGTATACGCCTGTACAAAAAGTCATGCTCATGCACAGAGGCGTCTCTGCCCTCAACATTAAAAGTGGGATGCATTGCAATTTCCATACTACAAAGCCATTAAGTGGACTGCAAAAACAATAGCTTCCACAACGACCACTATATGGCATGAACACAAGTTTTCTGCTAGTGCCACCAAGAGATATCTCAATACTTAAATCCTGATTAAGATGACCATCTTTCTCAAGTCATTGCGTGTCCATACTGAGAATTTCCTCAAATGGGTGAAACTGCCCTTTGACAGATTTATGATGTAAGCAGGTGTCTTTGAGGTTTTCAATCCTGCTAATGCTAAAGCCTGTCTTGACGCTGTCATTGACCTCCGTAATTTTAATGGAGTACAACAAGGTGGGTATCCTCGCCAAAACAGTGCCTTCTATTAAAAGCTTTGGATTACTGCTGATGGATCTTAACGCATATGTAAAAAGCTTCCTAATGCTTCATTGCGCTAGAGTGGACATGTCATACCATCACCACCAACACAGCGCTCAAAAGTAAAACAGACCTTCTCTCTCAAGGAGGCTCTACAATGGATTGCGGTTGGTTTTATGGCTACTGAAGCCTTACACTGGTTGTATACACACATACTGCTTTCTACGGTATCTGACCTGCTCAAAGCCATCTGGACAAAGGAGAAGGAGGTGGAGTGGGGGCCCTTCTGTAATGGGTTGATGGAGGATATCATCAGGTGAAGCGCAAACAGCTTCACCCACCTCAAAAATGAAATACTAGTTTGTAATGGAGCCAGTATCATCCTTGTTCACGACTGGGCTAACCTGGGTGTCAAAAAAACATCAACAAATCCCTTTGCAGCTGCTCCTTCCTCTTGGACAAGTGGGTAGTCTGGAGAGATCATGCTACCCTGGCTAATGCGAAAGAAATGGCTGTGTTGGGGTTTACCCCTAGAAACTGCCCAGACCCAGTCTGAGCAAAAATCTCTCAAATCAGCAACAGCAAAGCGCAGGGTTACAACCCTCAAACTTGTATGGGACTGGTGTAGACTGGAATTCAAGTTAAAGCAATCAGGGACTGGAAACAACCTTACTGGAACCCTCCTTTTCAGCCCCCTATGCTGCTGAAGGCTTCACCCTGTCAAAAGCCTTCCAGTGATGCAAGGCAGACATACCTGCTAAAATGGCACTTGTTTACCAATGCAAGTTGTAACAGCGTAACTGTGAATGACTGGTGCCAACAACTCCATCACCCTCTAATCCTCCAACTACACCTCCATTTGGCATGTGGCCCCAAAACTTCCTCTACTGGTATTGCCTTGGTATCTTTGATACCAATGTGCAAGAATGCAGGATTTAGGAATCATTTCAGCAATGTCCTGCAAGATCATCACTTGCAGAATCACTATTACTAAGTGGAGGCCTTCCTGAACCACAGCTTCAGCCTTGACAACTCAATAAGCTGGATCTTAAAGGTAAGATTCTGGCTAATACATCAAAGACTTTGAACAAAATAAATTGTATAGTGATGCAGCTGCCCAACATAAGAAGCCATCATGAATTGGCGCCAGAAGACATATCAATTTTATCTGCTTCTTTATCAATGGCAGATTTTCTAACCGCCAGTATCCAAAGCTGTACCTCAAGGATTCCATATGCGTTCACCTCTATTTGATCAAGAAGGAGGAATTGTTGGACTTGATTGTGACCATCTACAAGGAGCTGGACAAAGTCCTGTTGGGAGGTGATTACAATCACAACTGGGTGCCAGAATGCAGCTATATCAATAATCTTATCACTAGTGAATCTGACCAAAAAAACTCTGGAATGTGAGAATAAATACAAGAACTACCCAAGGATGGACCTGACCTGTGACACAAACCAAACTTCACGGTAGTTACCTTTTACAGCCTGTTAACCGACTGGAAATGTGAATGGGTCCACAAAGTGATTTAAAGACTGTTGTATTATGGCGAAGTTTACAAAATCTACCAAGCCAGAGGCAAATACATTTCCAAGTACCTTAGCCCCTTCACAGTGGAGGCGATCTATGAGCTGACCCCTGGATGAAGGCTATTAAAATCACCCTACCCAGATTTATCTTTATCTTATGCCTCAGCTGCATTATCTACATCTAACAAGAGGATGCCAAACAGGTATTCCAGTTCTTTTACCATACTGGGCATATTATGGCTCAGTGATGCCATAAAAAAGGGGATTTGCCCCACAAAATGATTACAATCATGTCATTAGGATCACAAAGTATGATCAAAAACCTTCTTATTGCCCAAAGCCAAGTAATAACATCCATGCAACCTCAAAGAGGTCGCAGATTTGAAAAGACAACAGCCGGAGCTCGACGCTGCTCACAAGGTGTTGTAGGAGCATGAGGCCACAATGCAAACAGAGGCCAAAGATGATCCTTTCATTAATATGAACCCAGAGGCATATAAAATGGATGAGGGTACAAGCCCTGAGCCAGCAGTGCTCCACCTGACCAATACAGAAGGGGCTGAAAAGGTGGAGGAGCAGTAGCAGAAGGCAGAACACAAAAATCTCCCAAAAATTCTGTGTCAAAATTTGAGATGCTGAGCGAGTTAGAATCCCTTCCCCCAAATAGAGCCTTGGTAGACTGACTCTCAAGTCAGCATGAACAGAACCCTATCCTAAAGGCACCTATATGAGATTTGATCAGAAAGCATCCCGCGCACAAAAATTGATAAAGATTCCTTCAGGAATCCCATCCACATTTCCCAAATCTCAAGAGGCGTGGCCCCCACCCCTGAAGTCATGAGGAAAGTGCAGAACAATGAGGATGCCGACCAGGTGGTCAATCCAGAAGGCAGTGAAAGATCCTGATCATATTGGGGCAATGAAGGTCCCTGAGGCGCCACAAACCCACACGCCCTATATATATTGATACTTTTTAACTCAATAAATTAATTTATATTTGCCTAATCTTTTTGTTTTTTACATCTCTACTAGTTTACAGCTTTGAGCCCATCTCCAAACTTCAGCATCAATCAAGAGAAATATTACGCTGAGAAAAGTTGTACTTAATACAGGGGGCTCTAAGCTGTCCAAGTGAAAATGTCTGTTTCAAACTAGGGATAATAATGACAGTCATGAAGCTCAACCTGCTTATTGGTCAAGAAGCATCACTCAATGGATTAGTAACTTGTGATACAAAGTACCGCCCATGCAGCCCAAAAGTTTATAGTTTTAGACCACGTTCCAGCTCACTCTATCTTCCATTGACAGTGATCAGTACCAACTTCAATATGGAAACCTTAGTAAAATTATACAACGGTTTTTTAAATGACATCTATTCAAGGGTGGTTAGCCTGGTAGGGTAATTCCTGCTTCCACCCTAGTGCAGGTTTTGTTCAATAAAAGTTTTTAGATTATGTTGGTTGACTCAAAAATAAACCTTTGACAACCATCAGATCGGGCCAATTATCCTTTCAACGCTTGAGCTAATGCCTATTACAATTAAATAACTTAAACTGATTATCTCAACGACAATTTGATCAAGTAATTTATCAGGTGCTCAGCCCAAATATGCTTTCATAGTATGGCTGATTCTGATGCATCAAATCTTGGCAATTGGTCCCAATTATCCAAACACAAAACATTCAATTGTATATGAAATAATTTGAGGATGACCCAAAGTTATGTTTAAAAGTCCCATGGACAATTAAGCAAATGAACAATGTTATCAATTTTCCACCTGAGGGCGAAATTTTTATGTCAGTACCCATAATTGGCACAATAGCACTTATGTGGACTGCCTGAAGGGGTTACTTAAGGCTATCAAGGAAGAATCCTGCTGACCTCCCAATTAGGGGTGCGTCATTTTCTTTAATTGAGGCCAAAATTTCTCATAAGGTGTGTCTTGTCAGCAGTATGACGAAACTGAAATCCTGAAGATCTTAAGACAACTTTGCATGCTTTTATCGCAATTCTTGTACCTGAAATCCTCCCAATTTTGAGAGTATTTTGCCACCAATGAACCTAAGAAAAGGTTTCAGTCATATGCTGAACTGAGTGGCAAAATAGCTGTTGAAACTTTGTGCTGGATGTTGCTAGGAGATGCCCTAGAAGTATAAATACCAGCGCTTGGTCTAATAACCATTATCAGATAAATAGCTTATAATAAATTTGTATTTATTTCATCACTTTCCTAATTTTCTCTTTGAATCCTTTCTTTGGAGAAAGGTGTCGACAAACTGGACAGATTAAATATCAGTTTGATTTAATACTGCCTCGGATGAAGTTCCTGATTATGAAAAAAAAATTACACCCAAAATCAGCCAGAAGAGTTGAGGCGAATTTAATAGGCCTATTGAGTTGTTAGACGGTCTGAATCTCACAAACCACAGGCACTATTGAGGATCTAACATCAAAACTTTAGCCCAAATAGATGTGCAGGATATTAATTTCCAAGCGAGTGATCCTCAGAATTTGACAAAGTTTAAAACCTTTACTGGCTAGAAAAAATCTTAATGTGTGGTATTACTATCCCAAGGTCAACCCACCTCAAATAATTTTTTAATGACATCTATTCTGTGGGAGGTCGCTCCAGTTGCTCCTGTGCTTCTTTGGTGCCTTCTACTATGTAGGATCTATATACCTCATCCCAACTACCAGCAGGAGAATTGACTTTGGGGACCAAGCATTATCTCCAGAATTTCGTCCATCCTTCCCTCCATCACTCCCACAAGTAGTCAGGCTGCACCATCAATAAGTCTCCCAACAACTAGGGCTTACACAAACCTTACACTCCCTCATTGTCAGTTTTAATTATGTGGCCTCCTCCTTTGTCCACAATAATTGAGAAGCATTGTTAATAACTGATAATTAATCAACAAGGCCTGAAATCAACTTGTGATATTGGATAGAGGAATTTTGGGCTACCTTTTGGAACAGATCTGTCAGAATGTACAACTCCTTGAGTCTGCCTGGAACCAACGCTTCAACTAAGTCAAGAGCCTGGTGTGGACTCTTCAGAAGCACTACCAGGATCTAGCCTCTCATGACTTCACCTCTAGGAGTGAAGGGCCTAAGGGCCCTCTTGCCCTGCCATTCCTGCTTCTGATTCCCTTGATGGCCCCTGGAAAAAGGACGTTTTGGCAGCCCTTGCACTTTTATGGAATCAAATCCTTAATGTAGCCCAAGGGTGAAAGCTCCAAGTGGATGGAGTTCCTCTTGACCCTAAGGTCTTTATTGAGGCATTGCGGATGAAATGGATAATCTTAGCGCCTTCACCAAGCTCACCAATAGTCACATTTTTCAGCTTGAGCAAACCTGCCGAGGGTTTGACACCCACTTGAACAACTTAGAAAGCCAGCTTCTTCTTCAATGCGCTGACATCCAAACATTAAAAAAATAGGTGCCCACAAGGCCTCCATTTCATCCCTAAACCAAAACTGGGATGATATCCAAGAGGACCTCAATGGTCTAAGAAGATGGTTGCGTTAGAAGACTCCCCATGGCTATGTGGAAACCAAAATTTCTGAGCCTGCATCAATTTCTGGTGTCAATAATCTTTCCAACACTCTTATAACTAATTTTGAGCTAGTTTTAAGGAGAAATGCACCCCCAGCTAGGAAAGTATTGCCTCTTATCTATATGTATATGAGTGTTACATGGAATAGGCTACCAACAGGCAGAAAGTGAAGCATATCCACTCCTGCCTGAATACATTCACTTGAGAGATTATTATTTCCCATCTAAAAGAATGCCACATGTGGGAACAGGTCCATACCGCCTTAGTCCAAGAATTTGGCAGCAAGCAAACCCTGGCTAATAAAAAAGCTTTCGTGGAAACTTGCCTGAACAAAGGAGAGAGCCCTGTGGTATTTGTCAGCCATTTCTATTCCCAAGCGCAACCTTTAGTAACCACAAACCACATTATATTGGATGACGCCATAACCGCTGTCATCTCTGCGTTTGGGTCTTATCCTGAGGTTCAAATGCACATGATTTGCCAGAATGATGGGTTTACTTGCATTCAGGAAATTAAGGAAGTTCTTAATGAGATATCTGCGTTGACCTTACATTCTAAGGCCACCACCTCTGTCTCCTCTAACCGTCCTCAGGTCCATGTTGTCAAGAACCAGAAGAATCCTCGTGTCATGTTTACATGAACTGATTGAAGGCAATAACATCAAGGATAAGGCTAAGTGGCAGGAGGTCCATAAGGTTATACTTCGGCCCTTCCTGATCTCAAGCATACCTTGGACCAACTCTGGGTAAAGGCCATGTATGCTCAGGTTGGTACATGTGAGGTGCAAAATGCCCAGCTCCTTGTTTCAGCTCTGGCATTAGAATGGATGATCTATATGTTGAATGACGATGGCACAATCTTGTCAATTGGTGAAAGGGAGTTCAAACCCCATTCTACTTACGAAATTGCAAGCTCAGGTCAGGTTCAACTTCAATCAATCACTCAAGTAAGGTCAGTTTCAAAGTATGCTACCCTGTCAAATGGAAGCATGTTCCTATTGGTGAACCAAGGCTTAGTACCACTTTCTCTGATCCATTATTTCCTCAAGTTTACTTAATTATATTTGCTTAAGACCAACGTTTCTTGTTGGTCATATTCCCAATAAACCCCATAGTCATTTTTACATTTTTCTACATTTTGAATTGGGAGAACCTGTGTGTGGACCTCTTCAAGGAGGTCTTGCGACGTGTTAGCAAATTTATCCTTTTAAAAATTACAGCCTCAATTACACCTCTGTGCCTACACGTTTCCCTCTAAACCAGGTCACCCATGAACTCTAGCCCTGTACAAAACTCAGTTATGAACTACCCTTTAAGGCACAACCAAGTTTTTTTATTTGCTCAATATTATTACTGTCACTGTGCTCAACACCCTCGCCCTATGTCTTCTTAGCTTTATCTCCCTCTGCTGGGCTATCTTTATGTTGACCCTGATGACGAGTTCCCTTGCTTTGGTCCAGTGCTTTGCATACCGCCATTCAGGGAACTGGAGAGTTATAGACACTTCTGACACCTCGGCCCCATTGCACTTACTGCATGGCTTCCATCACAGTGCCAAGACATGCTGGAAGCGACTTGCCAAGGAGGCGGGAAAAGGGACATCAGCGTGAAGGATGTGGAACTCCATGCTGACATCCCTATCTCGTCTCAAGAATTATCCATGACCCCTAAAAAATTGGGAGCTATTGTACCTGAAGAAGAAGTTTTGGTACCCATTAATAATAAAGAAACTTGATATTGCTTGACTTCTTCTGATGAATCTCTTTGTTTTGCATGCTACCTCCACATTTTGGTAGTTTGGTTACACACATTGCTGTTTGAGTTCATAAGATTCTGGTCTACGCCATCGTCAACAGTGGTTCTCCCATGAATGTCATTTCATCCAATTTGATGAAATGTATCAATATCACTTTAGACTTGCCGCATTACATGTAATACAGCACAGCTGGACTGCAGTTTACACAATCCATAGGGGCCCATTATTCCCTACCTATCTGTTTTGGGAAGCTTTTGGTGAATACCCCCACCATTGCACTGGATAACCTGAGCTATGAACTTCTTCTCAGAGCTCAGTTTCTCCAGTACTACTCTGTAGTAATATATTACAATGAAGGATTCTTATCCCTGCAGAGACATTGGGTTCCCCTAATCTTTAAAACCTCGTGTGACTCCAGAAACGGAAACCAAGGCTCAGGCTTGCCTATTAGAGAGTGAAAGACAGCTTAATCAACTAGATATCCTGTGAGGGGCCCTCAAGTACAGTTGCCCTCACTTGCAGTCGATAGCCATTAAGACATGACAAACTATCTTCCTAAACCAACCATTATACCTCCAAAGTCCCAGGTTATTGTTAACACCTGGGTCCATGTCAACATCCCCACTGGATACCTTCTGGAGATCTGAGGTCTAGACAACCCATCTTTTAAAGAGGTCCTAACCTGTTCAGAAGTTCTAGATCCCACCTATTCCAGACCATATTGGTGCTGTTGACTAACCTCACTGACAAACTTAGGGTAGTGGCCCTAATAGTCCCACCGCTTATGTTTGCCTTCTACTGGTAGAGGCTATTGATGATGTCCATAGCTTTGGAAGTCTGAGGAAGTTTGGCTTGGAGATGCCCCCATTAGTGGCTCTAGTTGACATTTGTATCATAAAGGAGCTCACTGGGGAGCAACAGCACCAGGTTTAAGGATTATTGGTGGAGTAATCAGACCTTTTTGACCTCAACCTACAATTTTAGAAAATGACTGGGGTACTACATCATGCAGAGACTGGAGATGCTCCCCTTTTGGTCCCGACCTTACCAAAAAGTAAGGTTGAAGAAGACCAGGTGGCGGTAGAGCTCAAATAACTACTCAAAGCCAGACTATTGGTGCCTTCACGCAGTTCTTGGTCCTCCCCTCATGTGGGTTAAAAAGAAGGATGGCAGCCATTGGGTGGTGATAAGCTGCTGCTGGCTCAACTTCATCACCAAGAAAGAAAGTTATACCTTGCCCAGAATTGAAAGCTCTCTCTGATTGCTCACTAGGTTGCATTATTTTTCCGCGATGGATTTTGTTAGTGGATATTAGCAAGTGGAGCTTGCCCCTGAGGACTAAGCCAAGTGTGCGCTCATAGCCTACAAAGGATTATTTGAACCTACAAGGATGCTCCAGGGCCTTTGTAATGCGCCGGCCACCTTTCAGTGTGCCATGGACGGGATCCAAGGGACTTGAAATTATCCTGTGTCCTTGTATACCTTACCAATATCACCATCTTTTTGTAATCTTTGATGATCATGTGGAACACCTTTGGAAAGTCTTTGATCATCTTGGGAAGTCTTCAATAAGATTCAAACCTTTAAAGTGCTACTTTTTTTAATCAAAAATTGAGTTCCTCAGACATAAGGTCTTGAAAGGCATCATCAAACCTATTCTGGAAAAAGTTGATGCCATTGAGAAGATGTCACGCCCCAGAGCCTGAGGGATATTCAGGTATTCCTTGGCATAGTGGGTTATTATTGTCAGCTCATCCCTCAGTTCGCCAATCTAACTGAGCCCTTGTTTTAACTCCTGCAAAAAAAATATGCCTTTTAAATGGAGGCCTGAGCAAGAACAGGCTTTTAATGCATTGAGGACCACTTTTTGCACTAAACCCATTTTAGTTCATCCATGTATCAAATGACTTTTCTTGCTATTCATGGATGCAAGTGATGTCACCATTGGGGCCATCCTGGCTTAGCATGACAAAAATCAGGTCAATCATCCAATAGCTTATTTCATCAAGACCTTCAGCGTTGTTGAACGGAACTATAGTGTTACCAACCAGGAATGTTTAGCTGTCTTGTTAGCGATCAAACACTTCCATCCCTATCTCTATAACACACTTCATTATCATCACTGATCATTCTTAATTTCAATGGCTAAAGCAAATGAAAGATCCAGATGGCCAGTTAGCCAGATGGGCCCTAAGGCTGCAGAGCTACAATTTCACTATTGTCCACTATGCAGGGGCGATTCACCAGAATGCCAATGGTCTCTAGGATGCTGATACTGGCTACCTTGAACCCCAAGGAGGACCAACTGTATGATATAATCGGCCATCCAGAACTCTGGGAGTTGGAACCCCCAAGATCCAAGCTGAACTCCAAAAAATGACCTGAGACACCAAGATCAAGGAAGGAATGTTATCTAAAAGGGTCAATAAGAAATAACTTCCTATATTTGTCCTTCTCAAACTGACGTTTATTCTAGAAGGACATGCAACTATGGGACATGGGGCAGTGAAGAAGACTCAAGTGTGGCTGAAGAACTGTTGTTATTGGTACTGAATGGTAGAAACCATCCAAGAGGTTTTTGATGCTTGTATAACATACCAGTCCCAAGATCTAGCAAGTACACAATATCAGCACTCAGTTGTTGCCCCATTGGGTACTTTCAATGTCATTACCATTGATTTAGTAAGCCCTCTTCCCACCGGATTGCACAGCCATAAATATATCCTCCTAGCCGTGGACCATTTGACCAAATAGGTTGAAGCAATTTCTGTCCCCGCTTCCACTGTGGAAACCACGGCTGCTCGCAGGTAGTCCACAAACTTACTTTGCATTTTTGTACTAATCAAAGTTTCACTGCCCCTTACAACCTATTGACCAACGAGGTGGTGGAACGTACTATTGAAACCCCTGCCTCCATTTTGCGGAAGATGGCTGCCTCTGACCATACTCACTGAGATCATTATCTATCCAGAGCTTTGCTTTCTTAAAAAACCAGCTTCCATCAGATCATCAAGACGTCCCTTTTGAAGCTCTATATGGGCGTGCTCCCAGTTACCAAGTAGCGTCCATCCCCAGCTCATTGCCTCTGTACCTGAAAACTCTAATTTAACTATGAGGGCCTTAACCAAAAGTTTTATCTGACTTCAAGCCCTAGCCATGTAAGGCATTGTCACCACCACAGAAATTGAGACACCCAATTTAATTTCTGCAGACCCTCCTTACCAACTTTTCAATTAGGTGACCTCATCCTATTTTATCAACATCACCCAGAGGTTGACAGAACAAGATCGACGTTATTTGGTCTGGGTCTTATAAGGGCATTAATAAGGTGAACTTGGAGTACTCCATTGCCAAAATCAACAGTGGACAGTGTGAATCTAGAACATGGCAAATTCCTTTGGCCTATGCCCCTCCTCTAACAGGATCTTGATGTGGCGTTTTCAGAATTTGAGATGATGAGCAAGTCAAATCCTACTACTGAATTGAGCCTCAGTAGGTCAACTCTTAAGCCAGCGCAAATGGAACCTTACCCTGAAGGCACTGATATGAGATTTAGTCAGAAAGCATCATTCAATGAGAATTGATAGATATGCCTTTAGGAATCCTGTCTTCACTTCATAAATCTTGAGAGGCGTGGCCACCACCCCTGAAGTCATGAGGATGATGCAGAACAATGAGGGTGCCAACCAGGCGGTCAATCTGGAAGGCAGTGAAAGATCCTGATTGTACTGAGCCATGAAGGTCCCAGGGCACCATGTCCCCAAACGCCATTTAGATATTGACACTTTTTAACCCAATAAAGTAGTCTATATTCGCCCCATCTTTTCGTTTTTCAACCTCTCCACTAGCTTATAAACTTTAAGATCATTTTTTAAATTAGGTGTCAGTCAAGAAAACTGTTACGCTGGGACCCTGCAAAGCAAATGCTACCATAAAAGTGGCAAATAAAGCCAAAAACCCACCGCTGGCAAGCCATCCACTAAAATTTCCCAGTTGACAATTAACAAATTTAAACAATTGCAATAGAAGCAAAACCCCCATAATATTAAAATCAACCAGCAACTCCAAGAGTCACCTGGTATCTACTTCTGAAACAACTGCTTGATCCTCAGCTTTAAAGAATTAACCAAAGTTTTTGCTGAATCTGACGCCTCTTTTTAAGCTATGTCATAAATGGGATGGCAACAGAGTTTCTGGTGCACAAAATGGCCGGCAACAAAACACCTTTTCTAACCAACTACCCTGTCAATTTTCAGCTACCCCTCACCTAGCCTTGGCGCCCATTTCCACCAAAAAACCAACCTTCATCATATACTCAATTCATAACCCAGAAAGTCTTGAACTTTGGGTCAGA
This sequence comes from Massospora cicadina, assembly GCA_022478985.1. Lineage (NCBI taxonomy): Eukaryota > Fungi > Entomophthoromycota > Entomophthoromycetes > Entomophthorales > Entomophthoraceae > Massospora > Massospora cicadina. The sequence goes on along the minus strand of JAKSZP010018460.1, from coordinate 135,807 downwards.
AAAGTTGGAAATGATTGTCACAACACAAAATACTAGGGCGATGGCAAGCATTCATACAAGGGAAAGTAATACCAACACTTGAAAACAAATCATAAAAATATTGACTTTATTTTAAATGATAAAACACAAGTATATAGCCAAAAACGTCTGGTGCTGAACTCAATCTGCAATGCAACTAATCACCTGTGGTTCCTACAAATTGGGCACCAAGCCAAATGAACAGATTACATCACAAATGTTGCTTTGGTCAGAAACCTGGACCTGTAACTCATGGAGGAGACGCATGCCATTTGGATTCTAGTGGTCAAGGTCACCAATAGGGACACTGGTAGAAGCCTTCAGCAATTTTAGTTTACACATCGCTGAAACCTCATAAAGCTGCGAATCTTAGAAATTCATTTTTAAAGATGAAAACTGTAGAAGCTACAGATAGAAGGATACCTTAACTGTTAGACAAATGCAAGATGGGATAAATTCTTAATGAGTTCATGACTAACATTAAGCTAAAGATATGCTAGATTACCTAGTATCCCTGGGGATGTGCCTGATGATAGACAAGGAGGGTGACGACTTGGCAAACCTTATGAAGTGTATTTATGGTAACAAAGAATAGTCAATGATTGGTTCTAGGATGGACTAAATCCTGGTCTCATTTTACATAAAGCTGCTGCCCTCAAACAGTAGGTTAACATAAATGCAGAAAGCAATCACATGATTGTTCAAGTAGTTATTGATCTAGGTGAACCCCTGAAGCAGCGCAAGTGTCAGCACTTGACGTCTATGTTGAGGTACACCAAATGGCAATGGATCATCATAAGTGCTTGATCAAAATAAATATTCACTGAACCAGTAACCTGATATGGATACCCTCAGACGCTGAAAAAAATAAAGAAAAGTTAAAGTGAACCAGCGTCAAGTACAAAAAATTAAAACCCTCAAAAGAACTGCTGCAAGGATTTAGCTAAAGGATGCCCTGAAAACCTTGATGTTCTCGTGGTGGGACAAGAATAATAATGTAGCAGCTATCAAAAGATGCGCAAGCAGTACTGAGATCTCCAAAACAAGCAAGACTATAAACTCTGAACAAATTCCACCTACTGGCATTAAAGTCTAGTGGGGACAATAAGCAAAGGGAGCATGACAAGCACAAGGAAATCCAATCCAATGCCAAGATACAGCAAGTCAAAACCCCTTCCAGCAAATTGTCCTCCAGCCTCAAAATAATAAAGGGTAAAATAGGGAGATTAAAAGTGAAGATCTTTCAATACCACAAAACCATCAGATAGGCAAATAAATTCTCATTGACCTGGCCAAGATGGTTTTGGTTTAATGCCCAGTTAAAGTTAAGTGGAACCTCACTTCCAAAATCCCTGCCACAGAAGTAAAATGAGCTCTGAAGGAGTCACCAAAAGGAAAAGTGATAGGTTCCAATGTATTCCTGGAGATGCTGAATATGATTTGCAATTACATTATACTAGAATTTGCACATATGTTCAACCACTGTCTGAAAACCAGATGTTAAATTACAGGTGGCCAAGAGACCCAGATTTTGCTTCTGTAAAAGAAGGGAATCCAGAAGAGACTTTGGAACTGGTACGCAATAGCCCTTTCAAATATCAGCTATAAGCTCCTAACATAAATATTAACCAGACGCCCTAGGACCATGGCACTGCACAACCTCCAAAAGGCCCAACATGTATTCATCAAGGGACGTACAATTTGAGACAGCATTAGCCCAATTCAAAACCTTCTGCAGGATATTCAAGGATCTGAGTATGGATATATTATGTTTTTGGTCATGAAGAAGGCCTACAATTGGGTATTGTAGCCTTCCTGCATGTGGCAATGTGAGCAGTTAGAATCCCTGACAATTTTATCATTGATAACAACGCTGTATTAGGTTCTAACCATTTAGTATAACCTTTCAAATGGCCTTAAAGATAATATTTTTAAGTCAAGACCTCTGCCAAGGCAATCCCATATTGTTGATCTTTTTTTAACTTTGCTGCAAACATCCTTCTGTTGGTGGCAAAGACAAATCTCCAGGATATAATCCACCCCAATTAATACCTATGAAAATGCAGGCATTTGCTGACAACAAGATGTGGGGATTATTCTTGAAAATGACTAAGGCGTCAAGGTGCTTCTTGACTCCTACCAATTGGCGTTGAATGAAGAAAATAGATACTGAGTAAACTTCCATAATAAAGATTGACAAGCCCAAGTGTACCCCACCATCTGATCTGACTCCCCTTTGATCAATCAGATGATCCATTACCTGATAATATTATTTAACAAAAAAGGCCCAGTGGTCAAAAAGATGAAACTAGTGTTGCTAAATAGTATGTCAGCTGAAATGTCTACTGGAAGTATGTGCGCCTGAACCTCAAAGGTAAGGTGCAAGCAATCAACGTTTTATCTTGTTAAAGCTCTGATATGTCTCCTACATGCTGCTAATGAGCTCAACATTGGAACACAAAACAAAGACACTATTCCGCGCCTTCCTATGATACCAATTAAAAGTGGTATCAATTGCCCTTGACACTCTCTTATAAGCCCAAGCACAAAGGGGGTATGGGCAAAATTATTCTGTAACCCATTCTTGGAGGATAAGTACCAAGTCATTTCTCCACATAATGCAGATGCACATGTACTGCCAGGACCTTATGTGAGGCATCAACTGTGTTTAGATTCAAGACCATCTAGAACTAATCTCATTTTGCTTCTCATAATAATTTTCACAGTTTGTTCCATATTTTTGGGCAAAAGTCTTGGGGCAATAACATGGAAATGACTAAAGACAATGGGTTAGTAATACATTATTAAGAAAATGAAATCATCAAAATATTAACTAAAAAGCAATAGTTGCACATGAAAAATCCAAATTATTGAGCGTTGTTGAGAATTTTGCACTTTGATGACACCTTAGGACCTGATCCAAAAATTGGATAGTTTATAAATTTATATACCTTAAGATTAATACTGTTTTTCACAAGATAAACTAATCAATAACCCTTTTGCCTCTGACATTTTTTATTTATACATTAATAAATGTCTCTTGGTGTCATCATCTTGCTTGAAACATCCTTTTAGTTTATCTAAAAAGAACATCCATTTGAAAAATTAAACTTTTTAGGCCAAATTATTTGAAAAATAATGCCATTTGAGCCTATTTGGTATTTTCAGCTGACAATGCAGCTGCTGTTGGGGAGTTTTCCCTTACATTATTTTGTTAAAGTCCCTTCATTTGATGGTATTCACCCATAATTGGTTTGTTTGTGCCAGTTTTGTCTCCTCCAAAATTCCCTCTGGTTTCAGTTCTGCCCCTCATAAATTTAGTCAATCCTTTGTGTCAGGGTGGTCACCTCAAAATTTTGTGGTAGCAGAGTGAGATGGCTCCTACAGCTTGCAAAAGCTATCTGGCATGCAGTTTCTGTCATCATTTTAATAGAACTTCATTTGCACAGATCCCCCAGGTTTTGATAAGTTGGATAATGTATTGGATGCATTCCTGGCTCCTTTGAGGTTTACTTTATGGGATACTAAGGCATTTCAGGTGTTCCTCACCCTGTTGCAAGATTTGCTCCCACCCAACACTTACCTGGAAGAATTTAAAGCTCAAGCTGCCAAATTAAAATTGTTGAAGGTCTTCATATTTTTCAGATATGACAGGATTAGATTCCACAGGCACTTATATTCCTGTTTGGTCTGATCCCTTATTCAATCTGGCTATCACTTGTGCTGCCCTTCAGACATATGTTTCCCCTTGTAGTATAAAGGAACCTAACTAAAAGGTTAATCAAAATAAAAATAACAAAGATGTTTCTGTGTCCTCAATATCATGTCCAATTAGGGATGATTGTAATTAATATGTTGTTCTCCTCAAATTGGATGAGGATGATGGGCTTGCTGTGTCTGCACTGCTACCACCCCTCCTGGATGAGCAGATGTTTTGTCCTAAAGTTTCACAATCAAAAGCAAAATTTGTTCATTCCTCTTCTGCACAGTTTTTATACAACACCCAGTTCCTTTATAGTATTCTGTTCATTTAGATGCCCCCTTATACACAATGGAACCCCTCCAAAAGGTGGAGGGTAATTTCACAGTTTGTTCCATATTTTTAGGCCTAAAGGCCCATGGGGATAACACAGAAATGACTAAAGACATTGGGTAGTAATATGTAATTGAGAATTTAAAACAAGCGCTAAATAAACTAACAAGAAATGGTGGCATTAGAAGTTATAAATTGTTGTGTGCTGTCAAAAATTTGTGTGTTGACAACACCTTAGAACAAATCTAAAAAATTAAAATAGTTCATAAGGTTCAAATTATCAAATTTGATCCCCACTTTCACATGATGAACTAATTTCAATAAACCTTTTGCCTTCAGCGTTTTAACTATACTTTAAATAATTGTCTCTTAAGGGTGGTTAGCTGAGTGGGTAAAACTACTTCCACCCATTGTGCAGGTTTTGAGTTCGAAACCTGTACTGGCTAGGAAACATTCTCAGTGTGGTATATTTGTCCCAAGGTCAACCCACCTCAAATAAAATTAAATAATTGTCTCTTGGTATTACCCTATTACTTAAGCATATGTTTTAGTTTATTTGAATGAGAACATATATTGAAAAAGTTGGACTCTTGTGAGCTTCATTATTTGGCTAGTTTTTACCATTTTAGGTAATTAGTATTGCCAGCTGATATTTTATCAGCCGTTGAAGAGTTTTCACTTACAAGAATGGATGGTAACCCACTTAAGGCTGATCACTTGGCAGAAGTGACCCTACTACTGGTGTCTGTGAAACTGGATGATTTAGCTAGGCAGCTGGTCATTTAAAATTATGGTGTGGGACACCAACTGGATCCAAAGGGGTATCAAATCCCACAATTTAGCAATGAGCTTAGCAAAGATGTGGGAAGATCAAATCAAATTGGAAAAAATTTGCCAACAAGGCAATAAAAGTCCTTCATAAATCTAATCTAATCAAAGTCAGGATATTGCTCCCAAAACCTACACTGAACCCTCCAACCTGACCCCCATTTTAGAAACTAGGCGGAGAAGTGGCACAATACTAACTATCACCTCAGGGAGTGGGTCTCAAGCTTCAATTCCAGACAAGTGTTCTCCAACTAGCATACAATCACCTAGCAGATCTTGCACCAGGATAACTTATCAGGCAAGCACATCAGCTCAAATTACCTTTACAAAGACTGCCCAGTGTGTGCCAATCCAGAAGCAGACATCATTTCTCAATATGTTGAGTGCACCATTTTCAAGCGGTACTGGTCTACATTGAGGCAACTTCTATCTAGCAAACAATTATTGCCAATATGCATCCCTTGCAAGAACTTTTCTTTATAAAAACCCTGCAATCACAGCTAATCCAGCTCTGAGTTTACCTGTACCATTACTGTATATAAGTAGTACACTCAGCAATTGTTGCCAAGAAATTGAGCTACAAGAGCTCCCATTACAAAGTTTAGGTCATGAAAACAATTTATATCTTTATTGTCATCTTGTGCAGATCTCAAGGTTATTGTGCTTAATTCTAACCTGCTACAAATCCTCATGCTTGTTTTCTCCCTGGACCAATTGCTAAATGCAATAAAACAATCAATAGGTTAATTTTATTGGTGAGTAAGCCTGATAACACTAGAACTGTGGCCAGTAATGATTATTGCCAACCAGGAATGGTTGATGATGGTAGTCAATTAATAGCATCCAATTATAGTAAAATTTTTTGCCAAAAAATCTCATTTTCATCATTACCTCTTGCCCTTGTTTTGTTTTGACATATAACATCTTAAAAATCACACTGAAACAAATGGGTACTAGTACAGAAATTAATACCATAACAAAAATGGTTATATCTTCTTTTTAATTTACTATTAGATTAGCCTATATAAGATTGTGAGCAACAGCAACCAGGTTGCTGATAAAGATAAGTTAAAATTTGTTTGCATTAATTTGAAATCAGATAGCATTTACAGAAAGTGAGTTATGAAATCACCTTATAAAATAAAATTACTATATATATATATATATATTAGGTATATTTGCTCCATGATTCCTCCTAAACAAATGTACCAAAAATAACTAAACTTATTAAAAAGACTTTATTAATAAGGATAGCCAACACAGGGTGGTTTTCCTTATTTTTTGTTCATAGAAATTAATTATAAGATACATATAAGATGTTAAAATGGTATATAGGACTGTAATTGGAAAAAATATATCAATTTGGATGAGCAGTTTGATACTATTTGGTTCATTAAATAGGATAAATGATTTATATAAGAAGTTTGATGGCCATTTTTTTATTTGATTGGCACAATTATATACTAAAATTAATGATGGGCATCTACCACAATACTTAATTTATTTATTTAGCTAAATTTGAATTAGTCCAATTTTACACTAGCATTTTTTGCCATTGACAATACTTAGTTAATTGAGCTTTTAATTAATTTAATTGGTCAAATACATACTAAAATTATTAATGGCCATCTACAATACATGATTTTGATCTGTTTATTTAATTAATTTGATAAGGATCAATTACACACTAAACTTACAAATTATCATCTATAATACTTAATTTAATCTAATTAGCTGATCTGATTGTATCAATTAAATACTAAGCTTACTAATGGCCATCTACAATACAACATGCTCATCACACTATAACATCTTTTTTACTCCATATTTTGAACTTATCCCCAGATATAAGACATATACATATCAAAACTTAAAGTAAGCTCATAAAATAATAAAAAATCTTAAATTAAGCATGTAAAAGACTGTAGAAATTAACGTCAGCCTCAGACCATGCAAAAGCCAGCTAAATATATACATTATGCATATAGTTGGAAAGAGGAGGCTATGGGCAATGCACAGGTCCCCCAATGTCCAGTGCTGAGTGAGCAAGACTGTTTTGGGAGCATTGCAAAGCTGGCATGGCACAATCTTCTCTACCACATCTGTCCCTGAACCATTGGACATAACAAGTAAGATAACACCACTCATCTGTCTGTTTTATATTAAAATAAAATTTGGTGTGCAGTCAATGTCTTGTTTTCATTTCAATCCAATACACTAAAAATGACTCACTTATAAACATTTCATGTTGAACCATTGGTTGTGCCACTAGCACAACCATACCCAAATTTTTATTTATGTAAAGATATGGAGTTATTAAGAAATAGAACTTCTTAGATAGATTTAAGCTCTATGTGTGACTTTACCTTAAAAATATACTCAAAAAATAGGATATTTAATAGATGATAAAGTTCTGGGTTGATCATGCTCAGATTTAAGATTTTGTATTGTTTAGGTTAGTTTAGTAGGAGTAATTTAGTTGATAAGACTTGGATACTAAATCTGGCATGCAAGCCCTTGCAAAGATGCATAACGTCAGTTTGAATACTGAGGCTTGAAATTAGCTCACTACCATGTTGTCATAAGCATATGAGACTTCCACATTTTATGTTTAGTTGTTGATTTCTCAGCAAGCTAACTGGGTAAAAACTACACATGTATAATTTAAACTTTCTTTAAATATTCTGGGGATACTGCATTTTTGATCTTATAAAGAAATAAGTTTGTCTATATCTTTATATAGTAAGATTATGTGATAACATGCACATTTTTTCATTAAAAAACAGGTAATGGAGACAGATTAGTTGAGTCTAATTTTGGATAAGCTAGATAGATATTTTGGTGTTAAATTCTTAAAATTGTAAATAAATTGGTGTGGTGGATCATTAAATTTAATATGGATAAGGTAAAGTTATCATGATAGTTTTTATTATAAAATAAAGGCCATACATATAATATTTTTCAACCAAATTGTTTTAATTTTCTCTAATTAGGTGGATCTTTATACTTTTTATAAGGCATCATAAGAGTATTATGAACAAGTAATCATAAGATAAAAGAAAGCCTTATTTTTGAAATTATAAATGGTAGACCAAAAGTCACTACCCACTGTATAATTTAACTTAAATGAGTAAGAAAGGTAAATAAAAAACATTGTACAAATTGAATGAAATTTAAATTAAAGCTACATGGTTATTTATTTGATTTAATTTTCAGATTTTTCTCCATCTTTGTTGATACATTTCTGCAGATGGTCTGGGACAATTAGACATACAAGTTTAACCAACCATAAATCAAAAATGTCAAATGAACATCAGTTGTTTGATTGAATAAAACTGTACTATAGTTTTTATATAAGAAACTGTCAGACACAAACTAAAGGTACTTAATTTAAATTGATGGGATAATTTCAACTTAAAAAATTTTAATGTTTACAATGGGTAGTGACTTTTGGCCCACTCATTATATCTAGTTAGCTATTAATACTGTCTGCTTAAGATGTCTACTACCACATAAACTATTGCTGCACAGGTGGTACTCTCTGTTATCTCAATAAATAATGTAAATCAATTGATAAGTAGTAGATTAATCATCAAATATAGCATATGAAAACATACACTGTTAGAATTTTTCTTACTCTTTTAAACTGTAGCCTATTTTATATAACATCTAAGGGTCATGTTGTATGAATGCCAAATGTAGTTTAAATTATATTTGGGTATATGGTTTTATTGATAAACATATTATAATTTTGTATGCCACTTTTACCTGACCCCTTAAGTTTAAATGCTCATTGTATGCAGTGCTCCACCACTGGGGTTGCTCTGGTCATGGGTGACTTGAGTACATAAAGTGTCAATAGATATGGCTGCAGTTCTTATATCAAATTTAGTCTCTCATCCACCCAGTTTTGATTATAAATCTTTAGAAATAAGGAATTAACTTAGTTGTATATGAAAGTATAATATCTGGAAAAAACTTAACCTCCCTATTACTTTGATTAAAGTTACAAAAAGTAATTAACCTGATTTGAGATTTTTTTTATAAATCAGAAAAAATATTTTCAGGATGGTATTGTTGTGTTCAAGTGGCATATGTGTTAATACTTAAGGGTTTGCTTATATAATATTTTAACAAAAATAAAGATAACTACTGTAAATTTTTTACATTATTTGCTATACTTTAACAAGTTGAGAAATATTTATCTACCTAAAACACATGCACTGACTGACTGACTAACATACCGACTGACATCCGAAACCTTCGATTCTGATAGGTTCAATCTATCTAGGCAAGTGGGTGAGAATTGGCGATATAATTAAATCTGAAACTATCGAGTTTAATAAATTCAATCTATTTGGGTGAGTGGTTGAGAATCAGTGAATTTGATCTAATAATTCATCAAATTGCTCACCTAAAACTAAATAAAAAGCAGCGTTAGAGTTTTAAGTGGATTATTATAGCTTAGTAAATAGATTTAGGATAACCAGCTCACTAGCCATGAGGGCAACTGTGAAGCTGTTAGTCCGAGTGGCTCAAGCGTAGTGCTGGCACAGCCTTTAGGCAGCCAGTGCAAGCCCATAAACACAAGCAATGCCGGGTAACTCCACTTGTAAAACCTAATTTTTTTGGGAAAAAGAACCTCCTTTAAAAAAAGCTCTAAAAAGTATGAAATAATTGAGAAATTAAGCCTACTCAATAAAACCCTTTTTGAAGTCGGCGCCATATTTTAAACTGAATTATGGAATTTTACTCACAAATACAAATTATATCTTATGTCTGGATTGGGTCCAAGTATAAACTATAAGCAACTTAGAATAAATAGTACTGAGTGTATAAATTATAAATCTATAATATAAATGCAAAAGCCCACTCACTCACTCATCACTGTATCTCAACAATGACAAGGCCTAGAAAGATGAAACTTTACATAGATATTCACTATATACTGTAGATGTGCAATAAGAAATGATTTTTAATTTTTCATAGTAGAATAAAAAGTTTTATATGTAACAAGTGAAAATCTTATATGTTTTTGATGGAAATCGGTATATTGTTACGGCTGAGAAGTTTGATATTCGGTTGATTCGATAGTTTAAATGGTTTTGGCGAGTGGTTGGCGATTTTGGGTTGATTAAGCTTAATGGTTTTAATAAAGCAGTTAGTGATTGGTTGATTAAATAGGTTAATTGGTTTGGTAAGTGGTTGGTGTTTTGGTTGTTTTGATAAGTTTAGGTTTGTTTTACGAATATGAAGCGGATGGAAATTGGTTAATTTGGTATATTCAATGGTTTTAGTTATTAGTAAGTGGTTGGTGGGTTTGGTTTCGATTTTGTTAAGTTTAGTTTTGCGAGGCAGTTGGTGATTGGTTGATTTGGTATATTCAATGGTTTTAGCTAAGCGGTTTGGTGGGTTATCAATATAATTATCTGATAAAGTTTAAACACCGTAGCAAAACACAGGAATCTTGATGTTAGTTTTATATAATCTTAAAAAAACCTGCCCAATTTGGTTCCTCTAATTAATAAAATACTTTTGGCAAGTTAAGTAGAAGTTGATTAAGTAGTTTGGAAGATATCACATACACAATGATTTTAAATATATAGAGAGATGTTTTGGGTAGCAGTTTGGTGTTAATTGATTGATTCGATAGGTTTATTTTGGCCGAGTGGTTAATGGCTTTTGGTTGAATCGATAGGACACAAGTTTAGTTTTGAGGGGTGATTAGTTATTGGTTGATTTAATAAGTTCAGTTAAGTTTAGCTGAGTGGTTGGTGGTTTTTGGTTGATTCGATTGAGCAATAAAATTTGCTGAGTAATTATTGTTTATTTATAGTATTAAATATAAGTTAAATTTGAATATCTGAAATTTTTTAGATACCGTAGCGAAGCATGGGTAACTCCGCTAGTTTTTAATAAAACTATATAAATTTTGATAATAGTTCTATATAAGATCTAAAACATGTTTCTAATAGTAATTATATAGCAATTTGGCTCTGAATTTCATAATCATTTTATTCAATAGTTTCATAGGCTTGATAAGTGGCTGGTAGTTTTTGGCTGTTTTGTAAGTTCAATAATTGGTTTTTGCTGAGTGGTGGTTCATTTTTTGGTTGATTCGATGGGCTCAATTGTTTCAGATAAGTGATTGTTGGTTTAGTTAATTTGGCAGGCTTAATTAATTTAGGCTAAGTGGTTGGAGATTGGAATATTCAATAGGTTTAATAGTTTCTGAACTTATTGATGGCTACTACAAATATCTACTTAATAAAACATATTCGCTGATTGATTGACGTTTTGACTGACTAACAACTGAAACCTTTGAGTCTCATTCACTCACCCAAATAGATTGAGATTATCAGAATTGGTGAATATTATCAAATCTGAAAACTATCGGTCTGATAGGTTTAATCTATTTGGGCAAGTGGGTGAGAATTGCAAAATATCTCATAATTCACCAAATTGCTCAACTTAAACTAATCGAGTCTGATTTGTTCAATCAATTTGGGCGAGTGGTGAAAATTGGCGAATATTATCGAATAATTCACCAAATTGCTCACCCGAAACTAAATAAAAATCATTATTAGTATTTTAAGTAGATTAAGGTTAGAATAATCAGCTCATCAGCCATGAGGACAACAGCGAAGCTGTTAGTCCGAGTGGCTCGAGAGTAGCGCTGGCACAGCCTATAGGCTATGGCAGTGTGAGCTTATAAATAAACCCGAGCAACGCAGAGTAAAATTTGCTATTAGTAAGTATTCTTACTCTTTTCTTTCTTTTCCATTTAACCAGACTGAGCCACAGCAACTCGTGGCCAGGTACAGCTAGTACCTATTATAAGTCAGTTAAAATATGGCGCCAACTTCAAAAGGGTTTTATTGAGAAGCTTAATTTCTCAATTATTTTATACTTTTAGAACTTTTTAAAGGATATTCTTTTTTCCCAAATCTTTTTTGAGAAGGTTCTTTTTTTCCCAAAAAAACTTTAACACCAGCTCTTTTCCCCTCAAAAAATTAGTGCATTTTTAAAAGTGACTCTTTTTCCTACTTTTATTAAATATTACTATCTATATATATTGTTTTTGACCCCTTGCTATTTCTCTATAAAATTAAAATCCATTGTATATCTATCATATATAGTATATTATAAACAAATATACTAATAATTCATTTTATTAAATTTACTGATTTTATTAGTCAAAATATACTAATTTACTGATCACCATCTACAATACTTCATTTTATTAAATTTAAATGATTTTATTAGTCAACATATACCAAATTTACTGATCACCATCTACAGTAATTCATTTTATTAGATTTGGTTGCTTTTATTAGTCAATCTATGTAAATTTATTGATCGCTATCTAAAATAATTTATTTTAACAAATTTAGATGAGTCTTATTGGTCAAATTATGTAAAAACGATAGCCATCTATAATGATTTAAGCTTGTCCCACTATGAGCTCATACTGACTGAATTTTGAATACACCCCCCAGCCATAGGACATATCAAGTGCTTCAAAGCTATCACTTCACTGATGCCGGAATTAAGTTTATCCGGAGTTGTATTAGTTCCACAAGTATTCATCGCTCCCGAGGCTATTTTTTTATTTACTAAATTAATTGGCAGATACTTGACCAATACTTACAAAAGTAAAATGGGATCTAAGTTGGAGCATCTTCTATTTTTGGAGAGGATGATCATCCAAACCGGTCCAGTATTTTCAGAGTTATGCATGAGCAAACATCAAAAATATACAGGTCAAATTGATAACCTTCTTTTTCAAAGTCGGTTAAAAATAATTTAGAATCATCTGGTAAGTTATAAGCCATGTGTAGTTATGCACACCTGTAACCACATGCTAAGGTGGAGTAAAAATGCTGTAACAGGTTCAAAATCTGTTATAGCTAGGATGAATATAATTTCCTCTATCCTTTTTATCATTATTCAATTAATAATATGGAGTTAAAAAATAAAAAAAATCTGCTGATATAAACACTGTAGCAAAGCATGGGTATACTACTAGTAGTGATATAAAACAGATAAAAACCATGGAGGATTAGTTTGTTCATTGATCACATACTTAAAAGAAATAGCCCTTCAAGAAACCCTCTCATTATATAGTATTATATTATCATACTATAATGAAGGATGAATAAACATACTAGCTACTTGTAGTTTTATTGAGTATAGGGCTCCTATATTTTACAAATTAATCAAATTTATTAGCAGCCTTTTAGCTTACCTATAGCTAACTGAGAACTTCAATCGAAAATACATTAACTGGATTTACTTATTGAGGCTATCTGATATAGTTGCTTTCCATGTAGACCAAAAGTGAATTAGAGCTAATGAGATATAGAGGTATACTCAACTAAACCAAAACTTGCCAATCATGAGCAAAGATTTTCATGATAGAGAGCAGAGGGTTAAATACTCAGTTTTCTCATTACTGAAAGTACCTTTCTTATTCCTCAGTTCAACAGGTCAAGCCTGCACTGATCTATTAAGAAAGGTCCTGAGTTTTAAAGATTATATCTTATACTCAGTATTATTCAGCTATAGAAAAGGGGTTCACTCTGCTCACCTATTTCCATTGCACCTGAATCTATATTTATCTGCTAGCCCATATGCCACATGCTTTATACGCCTATGCTTTTTATTCATGATATTTACTTTGCTATTTTTCTGCCTGTTATTAACTGTGAAGTCTTACACCAAGCTTAACCTAGTAAGTTTCCTTTTTTTATTTTTTGGGTTAATGATGAAAATTGTATTTTATACATTTTACCAAGTAGTCACCGTGTAGGTTTAATATATCAAGCTCAACAGTCTGATTTTTGTATATTTTTATAGTTCATTATTGCTTTCTTCTAACCATTCAATAGTTCTTCAACTTTAGGGTCCTTTAAGGAAGAACTGTCCTCTGGGCAGCCTAAATAAAAAATTCATAAAAATTATCCTTTTTGTCTGAATGTTGTATTTTTTTAACTTATATGAATTTATAATTTAGATGTTTCTAATAACTAGCTAACTTTTTAAGGAATTTAATTTTTGATGATTTACACTCTAAGTTGAATCACTAACTGGGCTTTAAACGTTTATCCTGTTTTTCGACTCGTTTTTGATATTTCGATTTTATTTTATTTACCTTTTAATTGATAGCGATTGCTATTTAATCCCTGCTTAAACATCATTTATGAGAGCATCTTGTTTTATTATTTTCTTTTAAGACAGGTAATGTTTACTCTCACTTGGATGGTTAGTACAACTTCTTTAGTTGTATGGTTTATTTAAGTATCCGAGCCACAGTTTCTTATTAATTTCAAGGATCAAGCCAGCCTTGTATTTTGAAACGTTACTGGTAAACATTTTCTCGCCTCTTCATTTTTTGTTTTGTCAACTAGCTAGTTTTTCTACACTGGTTGAATCAACAAAATCAAGTGAACGATTTTTGCTTTTGGTTTTAGAAGAGAACAGTATATTTTGTTCAATTCAAACCATGTTGAGATTTTCTCATTCAATTTTTTGCAACCGCCCTCGGCTAATTCCAACTTGTAGTTTAGGGCGCCATTTTTAAAATTCTTAACCATTTATTAATCTAAAAAGATATAAAGGATCAAATTGAGTATTAGATGGCGGTTTTAGATTTCTCAAGGCTTTGAGATGCTGATCTTTAAAGTCTGAAACTTCGTCTGAAGCTTAGTAAACATGGTTAGATGCTAGTACAACGCTCGTCCACAAACAAATCTGCGATATATTTGTATACCTTTGCTGCAGCCATTCAACAATATTGTTAAATGACTGTAAGCACTCTTAGATCGAAGTCAACAAGCTAGTTTGAGTTCTAGATTTGGTTAAGCAAACTTCACCAAGACTTCAACTCAGGGTTACACTTTTTACGATTTAGTTATTGAGTTACGGCCATTGACATCAAATAGCCCGCGTTAGCCTTTGTAACTTTGGCTCTAGTTTTTGTGCTAGAAACTTTAACCTTTAGCTTTATTTCTCAACTAACTCCTAAAGCGTGTAAAATTTGTATTTGATGGGCTATGAAAATGTTTAATTTTTAAAAAAACCCAGAGTGGTAAGCCTTTTTTTGTGGTATGCAATGTGCAGCAACCGAGCCAGGTAAACTAGATCAAATGCTCGCTTGAAAGCACGTGGCCTATATTGAGCTCATCAAATTTGGTTGCTGTTATAGTTTAAATTTTATTCGAGGTGGGATGACCTGGGGACGATACCGCACCGATTGAGGGGAAATCGAATGAATGGGAAAGGAGGATAAAATCCGGAAAACCTCCATGCGCAGCGTATGATAGGCCAGGAACTCCATGGACCACCTTTGCTATTCGCTATCTCGGTTCGGGGCATTGGTGCGCAACACCAACACAGTCATAGTCGTCCCCTACCCAAAGTTCCTCTACCGGAATCGAACTCGGGGAGGCAGCGGTAGAGGTCCCTATTCAACCACTGGGGTATCCTCCCCAGTTTAAATAAATCATTTTGGACATGAAAAGAATATAATAAGCGAGATAGAACAGCTCCAAATGGTTTAAGCTAGATTTAGATTTTAGGTTGCACCCTTATAAAATGTATAAAAATTGTTACAATAAGCTGGTCTTTGCAGTATTTTTAAACCGATGTGGGTTAGAGCAAACTTCTATTGGCTGCTTTTATTGGTTGTTGAACGTATTACTTAAATTGTATTAGCGCTAAATTTTATTTGACCTGATCGTTAAAATGTTTCAAGCTCTAACTTTTAATTAAGACGGCTAATCATCTTAAACTTTATCATCATAGACTAAGGAATGTATTTTGGTGACTTGTCTTTGTAACCTTTATATTTAAGGTTTGATGGAATTGCGTTGTAGCCAACAATAATTTTAATCAGATGTTTAGAACTTATAAAGCTTATTGTATGCTGTTTGTCATTATGTCAGTAAATCCTAAATTAAACTGTAAGCTTTTTAAGAGTTTATGGATAAACTTGCATTTGCGCTGTAAAAATTTCCCTAGTAGCTTAAAGGGTTTCTAGCAACTTTGACCTCCTTACTGTTCAGATGAAGCTAATGTCTCATTAGGGCTATTGGAAATCTAGCAGAATAGAAATACAATCCGCTGAAAGGTTGTACACGAGGTAACACTCATTGATACAACAGCAGAGTGATATGATAATCACTGTCCCTCAGAAAATATAATAAACTTAATAAAATGGAACTAAAAGCTCCAAAACCAAAATCTTTATTATTTAGCAGAATCATTCTACTATTCAACCTTCAGAATATTAGCGTGCAGAATTGCTCTATAGTTACTAACTAAACAACTCCCCATCTGTCTCCTTCATTCCCCATAATATAATCATCTTTTTGGCCTCTTTCCAGCCCATCCGCTCAGCTACTCAGCTTCTCTTTTTAGTACTAGATGGCAGCTACTCAGCTTCTCCAATTTTCATTGTACTTATATCATCATTGGAGGTTCTGGAAGAATTCCTATATTTAGCTTTGGTCAGATCACTTAATGTTAACTCATCTCGGACTATACAAATTATTAAATACTCTAAACTCAATTTTAGTGAATAACCAATGATCTTCCATCAATATTTTAGGCTTATTATCCAGTCATATTAGTTTTCCTGATATTATCTCCCCTTAACTGAACAATAAGCCTTTGGTCCAGCTTCATCTGTATTATCTTAATATTTCCTGACTCATAAATATAACTGAGCCCCAAGCCCAGAGAATTTCCTTAGCTTATGGTACAACAGAGGAGTGGGTGACCCTACTAAATTCTGTTACCTGAGTTCCCAATTACTCCTAGCTACAAGGGGATGCTATGATAGATGCCATAACTGCCTTGACTCAGGTGGACCTCCTCCCTGAGTTCATTGGCTATTTGGCATCCTTGCACACCCCCTTTAGTAACCTTATAGTGCAGTTATACTGGGGTGGAGAGAGGAGCAGAGGCCCTTTATTTGATAAAGTGGTGTGGTTTTGTCAGACAGCTTCAGCTACTTAGTGCTTCCAACTATTGCTGAGCTATATCCAGCAGTACTACCATTCTACAGATGTTAGGCTTCATACAATGGGTGTTATTTAGCTGGTCAGGGTATTTCTCATGCATTCCAAATCACTTTCATTCACTGGGGGTGTCACAAAATTGACCATGGGCTCCACTAGTATGCCAGGCCAACCATTATGAAGACTGGTTGGCCCTTTGCCATTTTGCATTCATTGGTGTACTAACCCTACAAGTCCACATCCAACCTACCAACTAACAACCAACAGCTTCATCTTTAGCCCCAGGTGTCCTTGGCATATGCCCTGGCAAGTCCTGCCCCCTTCCTGGGTAGCTCAGGCACTTCTACGCTGCCCCACCCTTATGACCCTTCACCAACCCATCTGGGCATGCCCCAGCTAGTCCATCCCCTTCCTGGGCAGCTATGGCACTCCCGCACTGCACCCTGCAAGGTCAGCAGACTGTCAGAGCATCTGCTGGTAGCCAGCTAGCTAGGTTGCCACTAGTTCCTCATAAGGAGGAGGCATGGGAGCTGGCAGCAAGGGCCACTCCAGGTGTGATCACCTGCACCTATCAGGGATCCCCAGTCCTATCTACTCCTACTCTAACAGGGTATTAGACACTATCAAATAAAAGTAAGACTGGTACAAGAGAGATGTTTATTAGGAAGGAATGAACAACTATTGATACTACTTTTGGGGCTACTGCACCCACGTACTCTTTAGCTAATCAAATACTGGAAAACCCATCAGCCTCTTGATTCCAAAATTCTATCAGATCATAAACTAATTTATTCATACTTCATAGAAATTTTCTCCAGCTCTGCTTATCTGATCACTGAATATAAAATTAGATCAATCCATCCTCAGCATAAGTTGATGGTTGATTGTATATAAATTCATAATTAAATAGGACTTCAAGCATCCTTGGCATGAGTCACCGGTGCTCCAAATCAGTTGGCAGAACCATTTTTGGATGATTCATAATAGATTCATCAGCTTTCCAATGGAAACTCCCACAACGATCTTCAGATAGCATTTTGGCAGCAAATGCAGCTTCCACTGAACTTAAACTCAATTAAATATATAATATTAAATAGTATCAAACTAGGTGATGAGCTGGCAATTATATCCAACTAACCAAAACCCCTAATTCTGATACTATTGGAAGAATCCATATGGTTAAAATCCCAACTGGGGGTAAACTTACAGAACAATTAGCTGAAACACATGTTCTGATGTTTCTGGCACATTTGAAGCACTGGATTCCAATGACCTGACCCAGTAGATCCCTATAATGGCACACCTTGGTAACATGAACTTCTCTTTTTCCCACAGATGAGTTGGGTTCAGTGATAGAATGTCAATGGGTGGCACTGGAGTGGGCCATTAGGTGGCATTTTCTGCATCTTCTCTATTCTTACATACCTATTCCATCCTGGACAATTTCCTCATTGATTGTTTAGTGCTTGATGAATCCTTTTCCCATTGAGCTGGAACCCAACTCCTCATTCATTGGCTGCTCCATCTATCTCCCCTTTGGTCACATGTTCCTTGTTATCCCATGACCACCAGTGGATGTGGTTGTGGGCCTTACTCCTAGTGGCTCAGGAATGTATTAATTTGACCACCTGGTTGTCCTGCTGCCTTCCTGACTCTTATCCCCCCTTCCTCTGGTGACACGGCCTCCTCCTCTGCCAACCCCTAAGGGTCCAGCTAGTCTGAACCTCCTGCAAGATGGCATGAGAAAAAGAAGTGTGCATCCTGCCAAAAGCAGCAGAGGCAGTTTTTAAAATTTTGAATTACACTTCAAAGATGCCAAGTATTCTCTCAAAGTTACTTCAGTAGAATTTTCAGATATAAAAGATTTGAAAATAATAATAATTATTAGCTCATGAGTAGACTTAATTTTCATTATCAAAAAGACTTAATATTTTATAGGTTTTTCAGAGGTTTGCCTTTGATCTGATCTTTTCAATCTCTGAGAGATCAAATCTTCTGAGATTACATGATTGGGATAAGCGTTATCATTTTAGAAGACAAGATGAGATTAAATTTACTGAGTTTCCCCTCAGTGACCACTGGATGAATATTTAGGTAATAGATTCAGGGATGGACGAATTTGGTGAAATTCTAACACTTCCCTCCAAGATTTGATTATGGAGGAGGGTGAGTCCTCAAAATCTAGGATGGACACAATTTACAACTATACCCATATCAGCATGGACTAATGAGTACTCAAGCTCTCTCATAAAATGACTCAATAAGGACTAGACCAATTAGACTCCAACTCCTCTATTTGCCCACCAGGCCAAGAGTGGCAATGCATAACGTAATCTTTAATCTGATACTCAAGTAAATGGGCTTATGTTTGCTACTCCTAAGGGTCTCCTTTTGGTGGTCATTTCAATCAACTCCATTGCTTGAGCTTGAAGGTGAATGATTTTATCAGCCAGATTTCTCATAACTAAATCAGAGTTTTCTGAAACACTCTCATCATGTATTATCTGAACACTTGAGGGAACTGAAGGACTCTACTATAAATACACTTAAAAAATCTTAATAATTTGGTGGTAACTGATTTGGTAGACAAACAAAGCACTAGGTAAATAAAAGTTTCACCAGGATGGGTCAGAGGAGGCCTTTTTTCTCAAAATGGTGATTAAAGTTCCATTGACTCGCTCTATGACCCTGTCAGATTCTGGTAGTTGACCTGAAAATGAACCCTTTTTTTTAGTACTAGATGGTCCTAAAAATGAACCCTTTGACAACCAAAAGATCTGGCAATTTATCCTCCCACTGCTCAAGCTAATACTCTAATTCTTAACTTAAAGCCTATTGCAACTACAAAGCTCAGGTCAATTAAATCAACGTCAATTCAATCTGATTATTCTATCAAAAGCTCAGGTCAAATACACTTTCACATCTGGGCCAATTATCAATGCACCAAAACTTGGCAACTAGTCTTAACTAATCAGAACCAATATCAAATAATTTAGTATCAATAAAGAGTTATTTTATTTAATTTTCTTTCTGGTTTTTAATCTTAAGTCTCTTTTGGACAGTGTCAGCCAGCTAGATTCTCAGAATCCACATCTTGTAACTGTACCTGCCTCAGTTGAAGTTCTTGATTACAAAGGGAAAATTGAGCCCAATACTGACCAAAAGAGTTGGGGCTATTTGAACACGCCAAGTGAGTTTCCAAACAATCTAATTATCATAAGACACTGGCAAAATTTTGAGGATCATTCAACTGAACTTCAGACCAATTAAATGCAGGATTTAATTTATCAAGTGAGTGATCCTCGGAATTTGACAACTGGTGCTATTCAAAATTGGTGACACTCTCTGATATAAATTCACATAACCAGTTCCTGGAAGATTCAGCCAGATGAGAAAGTGACAATGAGATGAAAACTTGCGACAAGGAAATATCATATTATTTTAATACCAGCTGCTAAGGCTCTGATGTGGATACCTCCTACTTCCTGAATCTTATCACAATGGGTAGAGCTCATGCAGATACAACAAGCCTGATTGATCTTACATCTGCAAGCGTAAAAGCTATACTGGAAACTCTATATCAGGGTTTTAGGATTGTTTCTTAAATTGATCCCTCCTTTAGCCTGTTCTACTACCTTAAAGATCAGGCGCTCAAGATGGAGATATACATGAATTACCATGATGCAACCATGGCATCTCTTTCCAAACGTCTTACAGACAGTTAAGAAACTAACAAATTCCTGGTTAACTTTGTCCAACCCTCAATTAAGCATACCCAGAGAATCATTGCTAGACAAAATATGGAACTCACGGAAATCTACTGTGGCAAGGGGAGGAACAATCTTCCCAAAATTCTCTAATGGATAAATTTTATCCCAGTTTTACTGAAGGCTGAAAAGCAATTGTGGATAATATGGGACTTGCCAATGAAGCTCATGGGAGATTAAACACACTCAAGGAGCTATTAAACAAAGGAGTCCCAAAGATAGCTGCAGAAGTGCTTGCTTACCATGGGCTATCACACAAATGGATACAAAACATGAATAACTGCTGTCAAAAACTGAAACCACACTCTGATTCCCTATTATCTCAGTTGGAACGACTCACCTTACATGCTACTTCAGGCAAACTAAATCACCTGGATTAAAACTCAAAGCATGATAATTTCAAGAATTATGTTTGGACCAAGCTGGATATTGTGAACAAAAACATTAAAGACCTTGCTGCATCACCAGCTGTCCCAAATAAGGATGAGAATGATGCCATGATCAAAGGAAATTATCAACAATTTGGACTGTTGTGTCAAGATTGCAGTCCATAAATATTGAAATTACTCAAAATAATTGAAAGCTCAGAATGCAATTATTAACTGCAAATTCCCAAGTAGACAATATGGCCAAAGATATTAAAAGCATAACGTCTTATCAAGCTTTGATAAAAGAGGAGTATGACAACCTTAAAAATGAATTTAAATCTCTCAAACAGCAAAGCTGCCAGTGCTCACCCAGCCATGACAAAAGAGGAATGGGATCAAGCTCTGCTTATTCAGCCAAAAAACAGCTTGTAAAAAAAACTATGGCCAAATTCAAGCATCAAAAGCCAGTAGTTTGGAGAAATATCATGAAATTGAATTATCAGAAATCAATACTGATGCAGAAACCAATATTTTGAACATCTGTCCTATGCTTAGGGTTCTGGCATCAATCCCAACTCCAGATACTTCTCAATGGGAAAGAGGGCTGATTATGGGCAATGATACACCAAGACGCTAAAGAAGAAGTACAACCCCTATGCCCAAAACAGGGCAAGATGGCTTTAAACTGCTGAATTTACCAAAGTCCAATAAGGATGGGAATGTTCACTCTTTCCTCAAGTTATTTAAGAAAGCAATGCGGGAGCATCAGACCATGCAAAAGGATCAGCACTGATCAACTCACTCAATGCCCATAACTGTGATCTCATTATGCCCTATTTGGGTGGTGATTGGTCTTATGAAGATGCCAAAATTTCAGTGACAAAACAGTTTAAAGGGCATGGGAAATTAGAAGCCCAAAAAAGAGAACTTCTTAATATTTAAATCAAGCAGAATGAGACTATTAAGGTCTTTGCAGACAGATTTTCATGAGGCACAAGTTTTGCTTAGGTGCACCATAATAAGTAACTTTGACACTAAGATTGTAATGGAACATGCAGTCATGCCTTACCATGAACTGCACAATGTCATGATACCTGCATTCAATGGGAACATGGAAACCCAAGAGCTTACCAATTACTTAAGAAGCTGTTCTCACAGTTTTGACAACCCTAATTAAACTGAGTCCATTCTTAAGAAGGTTCAATAAGCTGGACAATCAAAAAATCATATAAAATATTAGCATTGCAATATAAATAAAATATAGTAAATAAAAGAAAAAAAGAAAATAATTTAATAAAATAATAATAAAAGAAAAAAAGTATATAAACTAAAATAATAAAAATTATATACATCACACATAATTAATACTTTAGTTTGCACTTGAAGATGGGGAGGATCCAACTTCAGATTTTTTGGCAGTTAGGGCTGAAGTTAAGGCTATGCATCTGGGCTACTCTATTGGCAAGTCAGGCCAAAAGAACAAATGACTATCAATGAAGGCTAATTGGGAATCATAGGGCTTATGTTCGAGTCAAGTGGGGGAAATGTCAGATTCTGGTGGTTGACACAAAAATAAACCCCTTAACAACTAATATATTGGGCCAATTATCCTCCCACTGCTCAAGCTAATACTTTAATTCTTAACTTAAAGCCTATTGCAACTACAAAGCTTGGGCTGATTAGATCAATGTCAATTCAATCTAATTATTCTATAAAAAGCTTGGGCCAAATACACTTGCATATTTGGGCCAATTATTGCTGCACCAAAACTCAACAACTAGTTCTAACTAATCAGAACCAATATCAAATAATTTAGTACTAATAAAGATTTATTTTATTTAATCTTCTTTCTGTTTTTTAATCTTAAGTCTATTTTGGAGAGTGTTAGCAAGCTGGATTCTCAGAATCCACAGCTTGTAAATGTACCTTCCTCAGTTGAAGTTCCCAATTATGAAGGGAAAATTGAGCCCAATATTGACCAAAAGAGTTGGGGTTAAGATACAAGCCAAGTGTTTCTCTGAACGGTCTAGTTACTGTAAGCAACCGGCAAAATTGAGGATCATTTGGCTGAACTTCAGCCTGATTAATCATGTATGATTTAATTTATCAATTGAGCGACTTTTGGAATTTGACAGACCTTTAGTTGATGGGTGATAGGGAACAACAAACTGCTGAGCAGTATTAAATAGCTTTAAAAACTCTTGTAGAAGTTGGTTAATGAATTTAGTTCCATTGTCCAACATAAGGACCTTAGGGAACTCATGTTGAGTGATGTTTTGGAGGTAGAGGAACAAGGCAGTAGTTTTAGCATAGGGAGTAGCAATGGATATGGCGTCCACCCATTTAGTTAAATAGTCAACAGCCACAATAATGTATTAGTGTTCATGAAAACCTCAAGGCAAAGATCCTACAACATCAATAATTACCACTTTAAAGCATTAGCCAGTGAGATCACTTGATGTTGGTAAATGAGGTTGAAGGAGCCATGGATCTTACAGATTGTCAGAATTTTAACCAGCTAGAATCCTTCTATGATTTATCATTATTTGGGATGAAATGGCCAATTCCAGAAGAATGGCTCCTTGACTGAATCTAATCATATTTGATATATTGCTGGTTAGTTGCTCCCCAATTGGGTTGAGCCAAAATTAGTATTCCGCCAAGTTGGGAAGTTAGGTTTAAGTGAGACCAATAAGTAGCCCACAAATTAGTATAAGGATCACTGGCAACTAATAGCCAAGGATGATCCAATTAGTACCGGTTGGCAGAATCAGTGTTTGATGACAACTACTATTTATGGACCTTTGTGAAAATTTCCAGCAGAAAGCCAATGTATTCACTAAAAATAGTCCATCTATGATTTTGCTACCTATACTAATAATTTAATGTCAGTGGATCTGAAAATTATGAATTTAAGGTAGCTGAGGTTGTTTCTGGCGTCTCATATTTATTATATTAACTATTGCCTGAATAAGGTGATTCCCAATCAATTGACCAAAAGAGTCAAAAAGCGCCATAAGCAAGATGCTGAGATATCCTGAGTCAAAGTGAGTGACCAAAGAGGTTTCCAGCGCATAATAATCAACTCAAAGGTCAAATCCAAATTTGAGATTTATTTAGATTAATAATTCTTATGCTCACTGGCTACTTAAGACTGAGGATGAGCTGAAACTAATTCAGACATCAGGAAGGATGGAGCGAGAGGGTCAACGCCAGGGAAGTGAGTAAGCGCAGCAGAAGGCTGAAAGAGTGGTTGGCTGGAAGAACCAGTGGAAGAGCCAATAGGTCAGCAGTGGGTGCAGTAGCCCTTTTGTAAATAGTATAAATACCTGGCGCTTCCCTTTCATTAAATATATCCCTTTGCCTAATTTACCTTTTGATTTAAATTTATATTTATTTTGTTGGTTGTAGATTAGGATGAGGATCCCCAAATTGAGTGGGTGACATGCCAAGGAGTCAGCTAGTGTTGCTGGCCCAGTCATATAAGGCAAAATAGCAAGGGATGACCAGTCTTTATACTGGTTGTCCTGCCAACCAGCGGAGCCCCTATTGTTGGAAAAGCGATTTTCTGACGCAGATGAGGCATGCATAAAGAGTTTCCTAGATGGTATGGGTCATATTATTCCAATAGTATTGGGTTTTAACCACTCCTGAGTTTTATTAAGGTCACTATGACTAACTTGACTATGCCCCTTTTTATAGCATATAAACATGAATTTGGGCATAAAAAGGATAGCCATTTGGAGTTGACATTCTTATAAGAAGAACCCTCTTGTATCATAAGTCCTTAGTAATGATATTGAGGAAGGCTCAATCTTCTTCAGATTCTTTATCCCACAGCTCAGGCCGTCCAATAAGTTTATATAATCGTTTCTCCTTCTTAAGATCTAAGGTTAACACAGGCAATTGAGATAGGCCATCAGCATTATAATTTTTAGTACCTAAACAATGAACAATTGAAAAATTATATTTTTACAACCGTAGTGATAATGTGCCAGCCTCCCATCAAGATCCTTCATATTTTGAAAACATCTTAGGAAGGATAGTCAGTAACAACAGAAAATGAGTTTCATATGAGAAGGGTAAGAAGTGTTTGATTTTCAGAATTACAACTAGGCACTCCCGTTTGGTCACTGTCATGGAACCTTCTGATTGAAATAAAAATGGGCTTCCAATCTGGGTGTGTAACAGCCCAGTGGAAAGCCCAGAATGCCAGTGGTATACCAGTTCTGATTACTTGTAGGTGGGACACAATAAAATTTCTGTGAAAAAATAAAATTTAAGAACATACTAAAGGCCTTCATGAAAAACCAAATGGCTGCAATGGGGGCAACTGCAGGTCTTACAGGTGCATCTCCCAAACGTGGGAGAGAGAAGGACGACTAATACTCCTGGGTTTAAAGTTAGTGACCTTTGGGCTCTGTTTCTGAATTTTTCTGGTTCAGGTTCATCAAAATAAAGTCTTTGAAAATCATTTAAAATTTTAAACTTTTGGAAATGCTGATTAGGTTTGTGAATCATGTCTAATTGATTTGATTTGACTGTTGGGAGGCCTTGGGCTTCATCTCACTCCTATTGTGGGGTTTTGAAATAGGTCAAGAGGTCAGGAACATTTTCTGAGCAGCAGATCAGTTATAATAAAATGATTTGGGATAGATTGGCTTACAACGAGATGGCCCAGATAATCCAGTTCTGGTTACCGCCTCATGGTTGTAAGAATGGCCATTCCTTGCCTTTCTAGTGGAGAAAAGTGATTAGTGGCAAATACCTAATTTTGTTCAAATTTCGCCAAACTACCTGTAGATTGGTGGGGAAAATTATTCTGAATTCTCATATTCTCTTGAAAAGAGGGAGGCGGAACTGTGTCTTGTCTGCCATGCATTAAAGGAGAGGCAGGTCATTGCAGCGATTTTGGTGGATCCAAGGTTCCTTGGGAGTGGCAAATTAGCATAGAGCGCCTGTGGCATATCCTTTGATCAATATGATCACCATTTGGTGAGCCTCCAGATCAAGGGATTGGAAGGCCCACTCAATGGCCATTGGACCTAAAACACAAAATGCGGCATATTTGGTTAGGTTCAATGAATTTTTTTTTTGAAAACAGGTAGAGTCTTCAGAATAGATTTTTGTAGAAGATGATCAGATTTATTAAACGTAAAAGGTGAAAAATGAACCAACTGCCTCTGAAAGAGGCAGTTGTCTTAAAAGTTAGGTGACAAGAAAAGGGTGTCATAGGTTATCCTAGGCAGGTGAGGCTGACATGCTCACGGGTAAACAGCCAGGGCTTGGGGAGTTTCTAGCAAGCTTATGCACTAGGTCATAGAAGATCTGGCAACATAACTTAGGGATCCACGATGGAGGGACCCTTATAGATCCAGATTTGCGTGGATCTGCTCATATTTGGGGGGGGCGGAATTAATTTCACTGGGGTCAATTTTGACCAATTTTTGTAGTTTTTTTAAAATTTGAGAATGAATTCTTAACTTGGACAAGCATTCCATAACATAGATTTTAAGTTTCATTTTTGGACCAGTTTTCCTGACTCACGACCCTTTCCTGAGTTTTGGGGTCAATTTTCTCCATTTCCAAAGAAGTGAGGGATGGTGGGGTGGAGGCCAAGAGAGGGTTAAGGTGCTGCTGGAGGCCTCTGGCCTGGATTACATCCCTACAAAGCTCCTTTATCTTGTAAATAAGGGAAGAAACAATCAAGGAGGATGCTGGTGAGGGATTCTTTGGGGCCAATGCTGCTACCCAACTTTCATCAACAACATGGGCCAAGTCCCCCAATTGGGCCAAGTATCCACAGGGGCATTAGGTCCTTTCTTCTTCCTATAAGGAAACTTGTCCTGGTTAAACCCATGAGGTGAGTCTTATGAAATATAGTTCCTCTAATTTCGCTCAGCTTTAGATAGGGTTTTACTGTAATAGACCACTGGATAGTCAATTTTGATCCTCATTATACTGAGATAGAATATCCCCAATGCCTTCATTTACTTAAATTGGTATGCAGATAAAAGTCTTATCAAAACAAGGATAAGTTAAAAAGATGCTTTGGTTAGAGCAGTTCTTAGATTTAAAGGATTGCTCCTGAGAAGAGCTCCAATAAAATGGTACACCTTTTTATAATAAATGAAATAGAGGTTCAGCCAGATCGGAAAATTTAGGTATAAACTGTCAAAATATCTGACTATACCTAGGAA
The DNA here is from genome assembly GCA_022478985.1 of Massospora cicadina. NCBI lineage: Eukaryota > Fungi > Entomophthoromycota > Entomophthoromycetes > Entomophthorales > Entomophthoraceae > Massospora > Massospora cicadina. Next base: position 108,570 of record JAKSZP010018460.1, on the reverse strand, counting down.
GACCTGTATATCACGCAGAGAGGCAGGATGAGACATTCAGATAATGACCTTGTTTTGTCAGTAAGATGTTGAATCCCTTTATCTGAAACCTTGTGCCCTAAGAACTACATTTCATTTTGGAAAAAGAAACATTTGGAAGGTTTGAGCCTTAAAATTTCAAGTTCTCTAAAAACTTCTCATAAGTGATCCAAAGTTTTGGTAAAGGTCTTTAAAAGATACTAATGTATTCTCATTACACCAAGATGCAGGTCAGTTTTAAGTCTTTAAGCATTCCATTCATGGATCTATGAAAAGATGCCAGGGCATTGCTCAACCCTTGAGTCATATGGGTTGGTTCATACAAGTCCTCACTAGAAATTAAAGCACATTTTGGCATGGTCTTCTGGGGTTAATTCAATCTGCCAGTAACCACTGGCTATATCCATTGAAGAAAAGTATGCAAATTTAGCTTAATAAACGAAGATAATGATCAATCCTTGGTAGAGGGTAGCTTTATTGATGAGTAACTGCATTTAGCCTATGATAATTTAAAAACCACCCAATGAGACCCATTTTTCTTATTCACCAATATTAATGGTTAGGCCCAAGGGCTATTGGAGGGTTTCAATAATTCGGATTCCAATAATTGGTTCACTTCTTTAGTGACTTGTGCCTCCTCAACCTTTAATTTATGATAAGGCTTAGCACAAATGGGAGGATGCTCACCAGTTTCAACATTATGCGTCACTCCATTCATATTACCAAAAATATAGTTATGTTTCACAAAAATATCAGAATATTTCTCTAGTAGTTGGAGTACTAGTTTTCTTGGTCCTCAGTAAGATGTTTTCAATCGCAGAACCCACAGTAAGAACTTCCTGATTGAATTCCAGTCCAAATTCCTGTAAACTCTCGAAAGTCTTAACATCATAAACCTGAGAAAGGGGTAATTGATGAACATAGGCTATCAGAATCTTCCAATCCAAAGTTTTTGGCTCATTAGTAAGGTTCACTAGTAAGATGGGTAGTGCTCCAGAATATGTATAATCCAACGCCCCTATACAAAGCAAAATCTCTCTTGACAGAAGGGCTTGAAACGCCCTAAATTTGTAATAAATGGCCATTGGGAATAGCAAAATGCAAAAATGTATCAACAATAACCTAAGATTTTAGAGATATAATAATGGCATCAGGGGAGAAGATAGGAATCCCTTTTTTAATGACAGCCATCTTGGGTGGTATATTTATCTGAGGTCCTTCAACATGATACTGAATAGAATATGTCCTCTTTGTACCTTTTTTTATTACTAGTGGTGCCCAACCCAAAAGGGGGAGCTGCCACGCATCTCTATTTGAAAATGGCCAAACAAAGGGATTATCATAAATTAAAAAAATTTCTAATATAGCCCCTAGGGTATCAGCCTAGGAAGCCATATCAGATGGCGAGGAGGCTTTGGGGAAACTTTTGTCTGGCGCCCACTTTAGCTGGAGGACCATGGTGGACAGCATTGGGGTGGGAGCATCAGCAATATGGGGCATAAGGAGGTATAGTTGGGGTTTTCTTTGTTAATGAGGCCAACGGTGTCCATTGCATCAACATATTGAGCAAGTTGATGCTCAGCAAAAATGATGAGAGCTGGCACACAAGTAGATGACTTGATGCGCTGGTGGGTTACAGGATAATTGGGGTCAAAAAGAGAAGTTTTTGCTGCATTGATGCAAGCGCAGCTCGCACCAAAAGCAAGCTCCTCAATTTTGTACTTTTCATCTTCCTCAAAATCATGAGGAAAATTGGGGATAGGAGTACCTCTCAACTAGGGGCTCCATTGCCCCATGGAGTTGCTGGAGGAGGAGGGTGTTAGCCAGGGCAGCTTCAGCCGCAACTGCCATTGTGTTAATATTTTTATAAATGGGAAACCTATTTTTGGATGAAAATGGCGGGAACGCAATTCAGGAGGGTCAATGAAGAACTCCTCCAAAGCAAAATCCAGTTTCATGTAGCATGGCCATTCATCCTCATCAATCCATTTGAGAGACTTGAATGGATTGGATTTGGCCAGCGCTGGGCCAGCCACAGGAATTGGGGCTGTGGCTGGAGCTGATTGGCCATGTGCTGTTGACCATGGCAGCTCAGCTGAAACTGGTAAGCCATCAACTCAGGATTCTGTAACATGGTCAAATTTTCAAAATTTTTAAATTTTATTATATTTTTATTGGCCGCCTCTTTGGAAGCAGTGCCAGAATTCCCCAACGTTGGGGGCAGAAGGATTGAGCCCCATTCAAAAAATTGGGGTGAGGAAGCCACCAGGGCAGCACTTGAGCCCTGAGCGGTGGGTGCAGCAGAAGCGGCAACTGTGGGGCACTTGCACTTTGAGAGGTCAAGCTCAAAGCACAAGGGGCAAATGGCGCGGCCGTTTATGATGCATGCCCAGAATGGGTGATCAGGGGCAGATCTGATCACAGTGCAGGGGGAATCATGAGGTGAGATATATGATGAAATGGGTAGATTGTTGCAAAGGCATGAGGCCCTGCCAACCAATCTGCCCCATTGGGAACCACAAACTGCAACACGGGGTCTGCGGTGTAAATGGCCAAACCCTCTGTGAGCTTGTGGTAGAGGCGTTTGGGGGAAAGGAAAGAGGGAAACCTGGCAAACTGGACCACCAAAGTGGCCTCATCTGAGAGCCAGGTGCAAATGGCGGGAAAAGGAATTTTTTTAAAAATTAATTGCAGCTTGGCTGCTGCCACTGCATCAGCTTCAGAGTGGAAGCCAAGGTCAAAGTACCCCTTAAAGGAGTGAAAGTCAATATAGCTGGCAGGTTTGAAAACCGCCATGGCTATCTCAATGATGGCCATGCTTGTGTATGGAAAAATGTTCCTATATTTGACCTGGAGGCTGAAATGCAAATTGCTCTGTGGGAGCACCAAAGGGCTCTGGAGCACCGCCTGAGAGCTGGTGAGGTGGTGGGTCAAGTCCTGAGGGGGGACATAACGCCCGGTAGCGTTGGGAGGGCTAGCAGAGCCAGCCTGGGCGCGCTTCAGCGGCGGCCAAAAGATGCCAGATGGCGGCACACCACCACCCCAAGCTGGGGCAGCAGGCATCAATTGCATCAACTTTGGTAAGTTTTGGCTCAATCAAGTGGTTGTTTTTTGTATTTTTCTAAAATCTGAATTTGGCTTTGATTTGGGTATCAAAGTGAAAGATAGATTTATGACCTCTTTGTACCTTCTAACAGACAAACCCAACGATGGGCGTTTTGAATAAGAGCATACTCATAAAGCAACAAAACTTGATACTTTAAAATAGTTAGAGTGGAGTTGGGATAATTAATGAGCCCATCAAATTCCTTCAAAAATTGGGTCCACAAAAGGCGGTCATAACTCAAATCATCCAGAATGATTTTGGATACTGTAAAAGTTATTTTTTTCAATATTAAATGGAAGTGATGAAAAAGCTTTAATTGATTGCATATTCTGGGGGTCCTGCAGTTTCACAAACCTCAAGATGGGAAATGTCAGGCATAATCTTAATCCTCTTAGTCAACTTAGATGAGATTACATCCATGGGGGTACTGGTATTGATGATGGCCTTAGCATTGATATAATTCATTTGGAGATCAATGTGATTGATTAAACTTCCAAAGTGAGAAGGTAGCACCAACAAAGAGCAAGGTAGTTGAAGAATAATATTTATCTTTACTATACTCTGTAGGGATTTGATACTCCCAATTTATACCCAAATCATTATCAAGATGATAAATCTTATTGGACTTGTCTTAATTTTACTTAACATTAGTTTTCTTCTTGGAACAACGGTCTTCTGTATGAAAAGTATTAGTGGCAATAGTTACATTGAATAGCCCAAGTGTTTTCAGATACTTCATACACTTTAGACTGGCTCAGTTTTGGAGAGTCATAGGACTGGGGTTTACAAGGAATTAAGGTGGCAATTCCAACAAGGCCTCCTTTATGTCCAAGATGCTTCAGAAGTTATTTTTCACAATAATAAGGTAGAATTGCAACTGAGCCCTAGAGGAGAAAGTGGACATAACTGCGGTAATTGCATCATCAAGATCTAACTGACCACAGGCCATTAAAATCTGAGCCTTTTTATAGAAACAATGGGCGAAGTCCTTGATAGTTTCATTTTGAAGGGGCTTTATTCTTATAAAGGCCTGTTTTTGAGAGGTAGAGTTTGTTAACTCCCAAATTCTTATACCAAAGCTTCTTTGACTTGAGACCAAGTAAAACAAGTCATAAAATGGAACCATGATATCCTGTGCTAGACAGGCAAGACAATTTGGCAAATAATTCATTTTTTAAGGTCTGTAGCCTCACTAAGAGCCTTTTATATATGGAAAGAAAAGAAATGATACTCCCTTACCCAGGAGAATATTTATCCTTGAATACCGGGTTAAAACTCATAGAAGCATTAGTTAATAAAACATGAACCCAAGACTGCTTTGGTTGTATAGAGATGTAAGAGTTGGAGCCGGAGGCTTGGAGGAGTATTATGAGTGTAAGTTGACAATCTTGGTATAAATTTTGTTAATCTGATGATTTATCTCAGAATGGCCCGCTTTAGCATCCAATCTTTGGGTAATTCAAGTATTTGCTTCTGCCGTGCATGGTGTCTAAGTTCTAAGGATTCAATTTTCATTTGAGGCATATTCCCCTTGGATTTGCACGTCTGTAGAAAGATATCAGTGTCCTTAGCCCATTTTCCCAGGTTATTCAACTCATTGGATAAGGACTAAGGCAACAAGAGGAGGTCAATAGGTGTCCCATCTGAAGTCAAGTTACACTCCTTGGCTACTTTATGAAATTGCACTCACAATAGTTCAATCATGTCAGAGAGAAAACTAGGATTAGGCTCAGATGGACAATAAGAGACTATGGTGCTAGAGTGTTGGAGGGTCCTGGAGGCCCAGAAGGGCCAGGAGGCCCAACAGCATCAGGGGTCCTGGAGGTCCAAAAGGCACTACTAGACCAGGAGGTCCACATGGGCCAGGTGATCCAGCTAATCCAGAAGATCCGATTGGCCCTCTAGGTCCTATAGGCCCGTTGTGTCCATTAGGTCTTGAGGGACCCACTGGACTTGGAGGACCTTGAACCCTGAGTGGACCCAGAATACCAGGGGTTTCCTCCACTTTGCTGACTCAAATTTGAAATTTAGAGTATAGTTGCTTAAATTGGAAGAGACGATTTTTAATTTCCTCTCCCACTAACTGAATTTGACTGGAGAGGCGAGTAAGGTCATCTCTCCGCTTGATTTGAATTTCCCAAACTTGTTCTACCAACTTAGTTTGATGAGGCTAGTTATTCCATGATTAAGTTGAGAAATTTGTTGCTGTACATTATTAAGAAGATTACTGTTACTAATATTTGCATTACAATTTTTCCAATTAAACTTGGAGCAAAATTGAAGAGCTCAGAGGCCTAATTGTTCAAAGATTGAAGCCTTATCAATAGGTTGAATATCCTCTGATGATGTATTCCCACTACTTGCAATAAATGGTACAACGCGAGGTGCACAAACTAGCGTAAATATGGCCTAGTACTAATCCTGGGAAATTGAGAGGTTTGGTATTAGTTCTTCATTGTGGAGGGCACAGCACTGGTGTAGGACCAAGTAGAACGGATTCCAGGAATAAGGACCCCATTGAATAACTGATGGATGGTGTCTTGAAAAGCCTCAGGATGCATTTAAGTATATGTAATGAAACTAAAGTTGGGACTGTAAAGCTCTAAATTGGCACAGAACTCAAATGTAGAAGGCTCTGTTGAGATTTCAGTCTTAGTGGAACAAATCCAGCGCAAAGTACTACCCTGTTCATGGTCCTGAGACTCTTTGGGTTAAAAGGAGAATCTATCTTAGTGATTAATATTTTCACAAGTGCTTAACTCAGAGTGCCCTCTGTAGTGAGCACCACTTTTGAAGTTTTTTTTACACTTCAAAAAGCCAGGTATTCTCTTAAAGTTACTTCAGTAGAATCTTAAGAAATGAAATATTCTAATATAATAGTAATAATTATTGGCTCATGAATAGCTTAATTTTTATTAAAAAAGACTTAACATTTAAACATTTTGAAATAGTTCATCTTCAATCTAATACCTTTCAATCTCTGAGAGATTAAATATTATGAGATTACATGATTGAGATAAGCGTTATCGTTTTTAGTAAACTTGAGATCAAATTCACTGAGCTCCTCCCTCAGTGACCAACGGGGGAATATTCAGGGTAATAGATTTAGGGATAGAAGGATTTGGTGAAAGCCTGACAATCAGTGAGGCAATTGTGAGGCAGCCCAACCCTGGACAGATTTTTTCTTCACTTAAATGCATTCTTATCCTATTAGTACCTATGTATATTTTTTAATTCTATTTATTTATTTATTTATGATTTCCTATTATTTTTTAATCATTTAGAGATTTACTTATTTTTTTTTCTTCTACCAGTTATATTCCTGAAGGAACTTAGCATGCACTCAGTTGATAATCTGACCATTCTCTGGGTCCTTTATGGTGTAAGAATTGGCACCAAATTTTCCATTATCTCAAAGGGTCCAATCCATATGCTAGATAACTTATTCCGCCATCAAACCGGTGTAGGTTATGGAACAAGACATTACTTCCTATCATGAGCTAGGAAAGTCCACTACACTGTAGTTGATCAAAGGAATGTTCTTTGATCTTATTAACTAGGCTGGTTGAGTACACTTAATTCTAGATTTCGATTGTGTAGACATCATAGTTATCAAATAGCGTTGTGGATCTATTATTTTGGTATCCTCTACACAGGAATAAGTAGTGCAGGCAGGGTTGGGTGCCTTCCATAAAGCAGTTATAGAGGACGCTTTCTAATCACAGAGTGTTAACTAATGTATTAGGTGAAGATGGCAGTGGAGAGGAGGGTACACCAATCCAATGGTCTACCTGCCACCAGCCTCTTAATTCTATTCATCAGTATTCTGTTAAGCCGCTTTACTATTCCATTGGACTCAGGATGGTATAGGTTGTTGAAACCCCAAGGATGGCTATTAAATTATCAATTTTGGGAGAACATGTGAGGTGAAGCTGGTATCATTGTAAGTGAGTATGAACAGTGATAAACTGTGCCATTAAATTATAAATTTCAAAATGAATTTTGCAACGGTGACTGCCCAAAATTTCTGATTGCACGTGCCTCTACCAACCCTGTCAAATGATCCATCACTAACAGGATGTACTTGGAGCAATTTGCGCCTGTCAGTAAGGGTCCCACGATGTCAATGAATACTGTGTGCCAAGCAAAACAAGGTTTCACTAGCTGATAGGTGGTTTTATTATGGAACTACTTCTCTACTAGGCATTGGTGACAACTGGAGACTGTTTCAAAATCGTCAAAGTGAATGATCTCCCAAAAAGCGTGGTCGCAGTAACTCCAACGTTTTATGTACCCCACCATGACCTATTGCCTTGTGAGCACTCAAATTAAATATTTGGTTGGGAAGAGGGCCTCAAGAAACTCAGCATAACCCCACCAATCTGCTTGTATAGCTCACCATATTTCAGGAAAGTACTAGCTTTCATTTCATCCAATGCATGAACAAATTGAGGCAGTTCAATGCATAATTATCACTAATTATTTTTTCATACAGAAAGTCACCCATATCCACCATTATGGCAATCATTAGTAGCTGTGTTATACAGTCAGCATTATGATGCTTTGCACTGGGGAGGTAAACTTACTAAAATTCATAGGATTTAAGTTTGAGAGCCCACTGTGTAAGCCGTCCCTCTGGATACTGTATTCTTCAACCAGCACAAGGAAGTGTAGTCAGTCGCAACTTTAAACTTTACTCAGCGAAGGTACACCTGATCCTAGCTTATAAGTGTAAATAACAGCTAGGCACTCACACTCAGTAATCATGTAATTTCACTCGTGACAGTTCAAACTTCTGATGCAATAAGTGACAGGATGCTACACTACCTAATTATCCCATTAAGATAGTTGTGAAAATCTGAGGATCGCTCACTTGTTTATAGTTATCCTGCACATCTATTTGATTGAAGTTCTGATGATTGATCCTCAATAGTGCCTGTAGTTTATGGTATTTGGACCGGTCAAAAACTCACTAGGCCTATTATATTCACCTTGACTCTTCCGGCCAATTTTGGGCATAATTTTCCCTTAGTGTTTGGGAACTTCTTCCAAGGCAAGTAGATATATGAGCTGTGGATTAGGCGCGTCCAGCTTGTCAACACTTTCTCCAAGGAAAGGATTCAATGAGAAAACCAGGAAAGAGATGAAATAAATATAACTTTTATATAAGCTATTTATTAGATAGTGGTCATTAGGCTAGGCGCCGGTATTTATACCTCTAGGGCATCTCCTGGCCACATCTGAGTACAAAATTTCAACAGATATATAACACCTCAGTTTGGCCCTTGAACTGATATGACTGAAACCTTTTCTTAGGTTTATTGGTGGAAAAATACTCTCAAATTGGGAGGATTTTAGGTAAAAAATTGCGATAAAAGTATGCAAAATTGTCCTAAGATCTTCAGGATTTGAGTTTTGTCATACTGCTGACGAAATACACCTTCTGTGAACTTCTTGCCTCCATTGAAGTAGATGACGTACCCCTAATTGGGACGTTGACAGGCCTCTCCCTCGATAGCACTAGGTATTCCCTTTTGGGTGGTCCATGCAAGTGCTATCATGCCAATTATGCGGATTGACATATGAATCTCGCCCTAGGGTGGAAAATTGATTACATTTTTTGTTCGTCTGATATCCATGGGATTTTCAGACGTTAGCTATAGGTCAGTCCTGAACGATTTTGTATACAAGTTAGTTGATTGTGTTTACATTAATAAGGAACAATTGCCGAGATTTGATGCATAGAAAATCAGCCATAATATGCAAGCATATTTGGCTTGAGCGCTTTGGTAAAATACTTGATTAAATTTCCATTGAGATATTCATCCCAAATTATGTACAATTGCAATAGGCTTTTGAGGTGAGAGTATAGGTGTTAGCTCAAGCGTTGAAGGGATGTTTGCCCGATCTGATGGTTGTTTTAGGTTTATTTTTGAGTCAACCATCAGAATATGACAATAGTACCACCTCATCAGCGGAAAGGGAGGCATCCATCTGGAGAATAACTCTTTCTCAAAGTTCAGATATTGCAACACCAGGGCACTAATCAACGGCATTTAGAAAGTGCCAAAGGAACTCTGACAACATTCTGTCCATTCAAATGTAGCATCCTTCTTCAGCAGCTTGAAGAGTGGGGCACCAATACAACTAAAAGTGTGTATGAAGTGTAAATAGTGCCCAACGTTGACCAGAAACACCTGAATATCCTGCTTGGTACTTGGTTGGGCCATTTTCCTGATGGCTTTTACCTAAGCTGGTTGTGGCCTAAGTCCTTTAGAGTCTTCCACAAACCCAAGATAATCTAGTTGCTCTTAGAGAAGTGGAATTTTTGAGGCTCAATTTTTATGTTGTCCTTGGCAAGCTGGTGAGATACTCTTTTAAAAGGTCCAGATGCTCCAAAAAACTTTGCGAGATAACGTTAATATTGTTAAGGTAGACAAGGATGCATGATAACTTTAAACCCCAAAAATAGTGTCCATGGCCTAATGGAACGTAGCTAGGGTTACATAGCCCCTTTAGCATATGAGTGGGCTGAAATAACACCTTAGATGTGATCATGGCACACCTTTCTTGTTCCACCACAGGCAACTCAGTTTGCCAGTAACCTGATATCAGGTCCATGGCTAAAATAATGAGCTCCGCCTAAATATCCTAAAGCATCATTGATCCAAGGCAGTGGTTATTAATCCTTTATGGTGATGCTGTTCAGTTTTTGGTAGTTGATTACTACCTGATTTGTGCCATCTTTTTTATTAAAAATTAACACAGAAAAAGACTAAGGACTCTTAAATGGCTCCAGAAAACCCTGTTCCAGAAGCTTCCATATTTTCATCAAAAACCACCTCCTCTGCAGCCCTTGAGTGGCGGTTTGGCCGGGACTGTTTAGGAGGTGTTCCCCCATGTTCACCCAATGAATGCTGCCACAAGCGTATCACAAATCGTGATCATTAGACACAAAAATCTCCTGATACTTTTTGATTAACACCAGGACTTGGTCCTTATGCTCCTTCAATAACCTCACTAGAGTTTCTCATGGAAACTTTGCCATTATGCTGGAGAGTTGTCTGGTGGGAAGACAAAACTCTTCAGGTGAACCAAATTTGTGAACCTTCAAGACCTCATTAACAGGATTCAGATGCAAGTATACCACCTTGATTTCAAAAGACCTTTATCAGACCTTTATGCAGGTTAGCTAACAACACTTTGAGTTCCTCATATCCAGTTAATATGATGACTGGTGTCACGTGGGGTTTGAGATGAGATTGTTAATAGGGGCCCAGAACCTCCCCATAAAGCCCTTGGTAACTCAATTTTAAGCTATGTCCTCATGATAGCTTGGTATCTAAAGAGGATTTTCACAGAAGTTGCAGATCGGAGAGGTAAACCCTGATACTCATATATTTGATGAGAAAGGCCCTAGTTCTATTTTTCAAGCACAGGTAGAGGACAGGAATTACTCCATCACAATAGAAAGGATTAACTTGACCAGCACAGATAGAATTCTTTGGCACTCTGATCAAGGGAAAGTAAACTGGGATTCAATGACCCAGGATCTTAAACATCTCTTCCGCCACATCTACAACTGCCAAGAAGTATCACATGAAAGATGCTCCTATCAGCATGTCATAATTGTGATTAGGTAACATAATTGACAGTTAAGGGACAGCAATCAACCCAAACTGCGGTGGCAGCGCATTAGCTCATTATGAAATTGTACATTCTGATCCAGCAGTTATGTACACCATCCAATGCTCCACGTCGTGTTTCAGTGCTAGCTTAGCTACCAACTTGGTTGATACAATGTTAACCAGTGCACCAGTGTCTATAATTGCTCAAACTTTGATTTTCACAACAAAGATATTACAATATGTGCACTCTGAATAGAAAGAACATTGGTTATTTAATATTTGAATATCAAAGGAACCATTTTTCTTCAGGAACCACATAATACCCACTACAACCTTATGGTATTCCTTAGTAGTTGCTCCTAACATGATGATGACTTTTCTCTATTCAGTGATGGTATGTCAGAGGAGGGTCAGGGTTCGTCAAATGGGGCCTGCTCCAAAATCTGACAGGCATAAGGTTTTGACATCTCTTGATGGCCCTCCACCACAAACTCTTTGGCTTGTGAGCAGTTCAGCGCTTTTACGTCATCTGCAGGTTTTTAATAGAACTACACATCTGTGGGATCACAGGGTATATCAGAAAACATCTTGTTTTATTCAGGTGAGACAATTGAAATCAATTACAGCGGAAGTAGAGGGTCCCATCTCTACTCAGCTTTTTTCCCTGATAATACTAGTCTGATTCTATGACGTGGACTTACCAATTAGTGGTGCAGTTTAATGCAATATGACAGAGGTGACTACATGGATAATATGTTACTCCAAAAGCATCTCATCTCAGAATATCATCAAACGGCTCAGGTCAAGGGTTGAGCAAGGGATTATAATTTGACTGAGGGTTATAAGATGGCTGAGGGCGGCATGAAAAGTTATTTGATGGCTAAATATTAAGATAGCAGATTAAAGGGCAATTGTTGCAGCCCACTCTAAGAAAGAGCCCAGTGGCGGCCATCAAAGGCTTCTTTTCTGAGTTATATGGACTAAACGTGGTGGCAAGTTGGCGCATGTAATTAAAAATTTTAACCAAGGGGATGCCCCCTTGCAGAACTGGAGTCATAACGTTAAAAAGCTCCTGATGTGGTTTCACCAATGCGGTCATTGCAATCCCAACATCAACCTCTGATAATGTTCCCACCCCTACCGAGATGGGCGCTTCTGAAGTAAACTGATCTTCAAATGCCATCAGGGTCTCGTTCCACTGAAACCCAATTGTCAGGAAATTGGCCTTTCATTAAGACATTTCTTTTACTCCCATGAACAAGCGCAAAACCGTCTTCTTGACTTCCAGATAGGTAATAAAGCTGTCCTGCAAGTAACATGTAACCTGGTTGGTGCTCTTAAAATCTAAGGTAGAGATTAATAACTTAGCCTTATAAAGGTCTGAAGCTCCCTCCACAGAAAGTTTAAAACGTTTGAAGAACACGTATATGTTATCCCAATTGAATGGGGCAATTTATTGCTGAAAACACACTCATCCTCTCAGAGCTACAAGCTCTTGAGGCGATCTGGGGCACTTCCCATTGGGCATAGCGTGACTTATGATGATGGGAGGACGCAGAAGGAAAAGTGGAACTCGCCTTGCCAGTTGGTATGGGTGTGGCCTGGGCTTCCTCAGTCAGCACCACTGCAAACACATGAGAAACTCATATTGGCAAGGAAGGATCATTTCCAGAGTTACTACTACGGGAAAACTAAATTTCACTGACTGCTTGGGTGGCAAAGTGCTCCTCTGTCACCACCACAGATTCTCCCTTATCACAGGCCACTGTTTTATTGTCATCTTTTTTGGTCTCTGGATCCATAGCAAAAATTACAGTAGGAAGGTTTGTCATTCAATCTCTACTCAACACACTGCAGCCAGTTGACCATGCTGCTGAGAAGGTCTGCTAATAATTTGTTCTGCAGGTCAAGGTCATGAAGTTTCCCTGACAATGCTGCAATATGATCCACCAGGACTTGTTGCTCACCGCATAGCTCATTGTTGGTTTGGAATAAGGTGTCCAGGGCAATTTAACTTCAGCATAGTGTGCTGACTCAATAGATGGAGATTGTCTACCATAAGCTTAGGATATATCTTCCATGGTAAAGACAGTTGATTAGGCTTTGGTGGTTGAATCAGTGGGTTCCCTGTAGTGAGCACCATTGTTGAAAAACCGTCATAATAGGAATACAATATGCCAAAAGGTTTTATAGGAGTTTACACTCACTGATACAATGAGAGAGCGATATGATGATCACCGTCCCTTGTAATATATAAAAAACTTGATGAAATTTAGACCAAAAGCTTTGAGAACCACAATCTTTATTATTTGGCAGAATCCTTCTACTGTTCGACCTTCAGAATCTTAGCCTGCAGAATCACTTTACGGCTACCAAATAAACAACTATACGTCTGCCTCCTTTGCTCCCCATAAATGCTAATCTTTTCAGCCACTTTTTGGCCCATCCTCTCAGCTACTTACCTTCTCTAAGTTACATCATACTTGTATCACCATTGGAGGTTCCAACGGAATTCCCATATTTTGGCTGAGGTCAGATCACTTAGCATCAACTAATCTTAGGTTGTATTAAATTAAATACTCTAAACTCAATTTTGGTGGATAACAAATAAATCTACCATCAATATTTTAAGCTAGACTGTCCAGTCATATCAAATTCTCTGATAAGAGTCAAAGGTAGAGATATTTCTTTGTTTATAGGATACTCCAAAAAAATTTGATACTTCTTTATATTTAATACCATTTTACTAGGACTTTCTACCATACTTTGTTATATCTATATATATCACTAATATAATAGAAACATTTGTCAATATATTGCTCTATAAATTTTTCATATTATATATTATAAAAATTTTACTCATAATAAAAGTAATTTATAGGCAAAGTTTGATATAACATCTGGAATATATTAGCCATCAAGTTTAGCAGTCAGTGGCCCAGTGGGTTATTGGTCCTGATCTGGCTGTGGGGCACAAGTTCAACTCTGCTCTTGATTCTCATTTGGTGTTGGGTTGGAATTCCCAAAGTAGATTCAAATTATAATGTTATATTGAAAAATAACCAAAGTATTCACCTATTTAAAAGCATTTAATAATATTGGTCCACTGGTCTGACTACTCCAAATACATATCTTAGTTAACAAGCTCTTATTGAAATTTTAGCAAAAAAGAGTATTGACAATGAAAACATAAAAAATATAGAAAGTTATGATTTGAATGCTAATCTAAATAATACATTAGCCAAATAACAGTTTAATGAAAATTATACTATATCACACGTTCCTTAACATGCTACTGCACAGGTCTAGTCTTTAACTGGGGCTTCTGATATCTTCTTATAACTGATACAACTTATGCACCAAAGGTCCCATATTCAGAACGCCAAAAATAATGTCAACCATTTGGCGTCTTAAACTAATTCTATGGTATAGATTATTCTAATCCAGAGACAACTAAATGACTTTTATAGAGTAGCCTTAATAAATTAGAAAAGTACTTTATCAAGAATATATTATGAAACATATATTTAATTATTTAGCCATTTCAACATTAGTGTCCTGATTTTGAGAGTACAACTAACATTAAGTAGAATAGTATCATGAGTATAATAATGTTCATTTTTGGAAAAGATTTTAATGAGATTGATAAAAAATATTGTGCTATTACCTTGATAATGGCTTATGGATATTTATAAGCGGTTACCTAATATCAACAAGTGTTATCTGATTAATTTGATTTGTTATCCAAATGATCCACCTGCAATTTTACCATAATAAATATGAGTTGCTTGTACTTTTGTATCTTATTACTGGGTCATAGTTAAATGAGGTTAAGTGACACTCTGCAAATTAATACACATATTTAGATGAGAATCCAGATCAAGGCTTTACCCATACAAAAGCAAAACCTAATAGAGCCTCCACCAAGCCTTGATCATGGACGAAAATTAAAGTTTTTATTAAGAAAGGTGGAGTCATTGAATTTCTCTTCAAGCAGGAACTTGAAGTTGGTCTGATGATAAGACAGATCATCATATGGTATGATGGCCATGAGGCCATTGATGATGCAACAAGTCTTATAGATATACACTCTAATTTCATCAGCTAACTTCAGAAAGGGTCACCTGAACCCTGGTGGCAGTGAACTTGTAAATGCCCATATTGCTATAGCCAACATAACTCTGAATTAGGGAGTGCCATTATCAATGATTGTGGTAAACCCAATGGTTCAATTAGAGCAATTGTTAAAGATCCTGGGTGTTAAAATCTAGGGCGCTAGATGGTAGCTTGCTTCTGCGCTCTGATTTCAACTGCACAGATCCCTGACCACTCATGTTGATCGCATTAAAAATCAATAACCAGGGCAATAATAGTACGAAAACTATTATTATTGTTGATTGCCCAAAGGCCACGTTGTTCAAAAGGTACAACTCTAGACAGATGCTTCTTCATCTTGAAGATATTTTGGTACTGATAGGGAACACTTTCCCTATTCTCTTTTTGCAGAGCCAAGTGGAGACTTGATAACAACCTAAGGATATCTGACCCTTGCACTATTATCCCAAAAGTAAGTTATACAACCAATTTAAAACAACTAAGTTATTAATAAGTTTTAATCTAATTTTATTAGGGAATATTAATGGGTTTCTATAGTAAAATTGGCACATAACTTTTTGGCTATCCTCTGGGAAATATTTTCTCTCCTATACTAAATTGACCCTCAAATTTTAGGAAATGAATCTCATCAGGTATCTTTGATTTAATTTTATTACATAGCATAATCCTCAGCTGTTCAATGACCAATTTTATTGGTGTTTTTATTTAACTGAGGTAAGCTGACCAGGGGACAGACATTACCAAATATATGTGAAACTAAGAGAATAACTAACAAATATAAAATTAAAAACCCCAGGGTACTCAAGTTACCCCTGTTGCCAGCAGGACTGCCAGGTATGGGGGTTGGTGCACTACTCTGAGGGGGTTTCCCCTGCTATAGAGCAGGTGTGAAGGAAAGGGTCTGTGTGGAGGAACCAGAGTGGGAACCATGATTCTATGAGCGCTTTTTGTCTTGGTCTCATATATCCATAGAGCCAGGCTTGGAAGTGCTCTAGTAAGTGGACATGGAATCTGTTAATAATCCCATGAATGGTTGGGACCGTGCCCTTGAACGCATCTAATGCAATTGTGTGTATTTTCCACATTGCAATGGGTATTATTAGGGAGCGGAGGGTAGATGGGATTAGTGACTTGATCTGGAGCGCAAAGATACTTTTTGATATCGAGAATTCCTGTTCATTTTGAATCTTGAGCAGGCGTGCGACTTCCTGCCATATAGTTTTGGTTGGGGGGCATGTTTCTAGGCGGCGATGTAGGGATCCCTCCCTCCACATACTGCACATGTTTTGTGGAGGGAGTTGGAGCGGTCCGCCATCCTATAGGTCCTTCTCAAACAGCGCCAGGCGTTTGCTCTTATCCTTGGCTGTAGGAGTGGGTGGTGTGTCATTTTCCACATTGCTTTCTGTGTGGTTAAATCATAGGGAATGTCCAGAATATCTAGGTATTCTATCCTAGCTATGCTTGGGGTTGTTGCGAGCATATCCCTCTGGGGGTGGTTTTCTGGGTTTCTTAATTTGAATTGGGGGCTGGGTCATCCCCTTCCCTGTATAGTACCCATGTTCTCTATGATCCATCCCATATGGCGGATAGTTCTGAGGATATGTTTGAAATGAGGGGAGGTTCCAAGCGGACCTGTTGCAGTAGAGTGCTTGGCAAGGTATGAAAGTAGTCTGGGTGGACTATGTGGGTTGGTTAATTTGAGCGCCTGTGCAAAGTTAGTCCTTGCTGCTCTTGACCAATGTTGTTGTGGGAGGTCTGGAGCAAGGATTTCCTTTATCCAGGTACCTAGGATGTGATTGGCATGGCTCTCAAAATCTATTAGTCCCATGCCTCCGCTTGAGCATGGACCAAATAGTGTTTCCATCCGTATAGGAGGGTGAGAGCCAGGCCACAGCCAGCCCTGGATAAGCGCGCGAATTGAGGTTATAAAGGTAGGTGAGAAGGCTATCGCATGGGCCTGGTACCACAGTATTGGGAGGATGAGCGAGTTAGCAACTATAACTCGTCCTGTTAGTCCTGGGGTTCTCCCCTTGAGGGAGGCCACGCGTTTGGATACCCGTTGTAACAGGTTACTTTCCATTGTCTCATTAGCATATCCCTCTGATTCTAGCCAGATTCCAAGGTGTCAGACAGGAGTGGTGGTGGGAGGTGTTGCAAAGGGTAATATAATTGGGTTTTTTCTTCGAGTGTTGGTGTGAGGTTCTGATGTTGTGGCCCAATTGTTTGTGTATTTGCCTAAGAGGATGATTTCTGTCTTCCTTTTGTTGAGTGATGCATTGCTCGCCTTGGAGTATTCCTCTAGAGTGTGTTACAGCTGTTGGGCATCTTCATTGTTTGCTATATCTGCTATGAAGTCATCTGCAAAGGCCAGTATCTTGATTGTTGGTTGTCCTTGTGCGGTTATCCCCATGAGACGGGAGTCAGTTACTCAGAGGAGCGAGTCAAAGCTGAAATTGTATAGCAGTGGGCTGAGGGGATCCCCTTGTTTGAGCCCTCTGTGTGGTTTGATATTGTTTGTTAGGAATCCAGGGCCGCATACAGCCATGGTTGCAGATTCTGTTAGGAGCATCGCCCATTTTATGAATCTTGGTGGGAGTTTGAAGGCATGTAGACATTCTTTTAGGTATGGCCAGCTAACACAGTCATACGCCTTTTCCTGATCCAAGAAGACCAGGGCACCAGTTGCTTTGGATTGACAAATGTTTGCAACAGGGTGTATGTTGTTCCAGATTGAACGCCCTGGTATAAACCCAAACTGGTTGGGTGATAGGACGTCAGATGCAATTACGCCTAATCTAGCTGCTAGAATTTTTGCTAGAATTTTTGTGTCAGTGTTGGAGAGTGCAATTGGGCGCCAGTTAGCCAGGTCCAACTTGTCACCCTTTTTATACAAGGTTATAACGTAAGATTCATGGCCTCCTGGTAATAGGCGTGTTTCCAACAAACTCTGGTTCATTGACGCCAATAGGAGGGGGGCAATTTGTTGAAAATATTTTTTGTAAAATTCGTAGGGTATCCCATCAGGCCCTGGGCATTTCCTACGTGGTGCACCGCGAATTGTTTCCCAAAGCTCCTCCCATATAATAAGGGATAGTATATTGTAATTTGGTGGTATACTTTGTATCTTGGCAGTTTGAATAAATTCTTTAATTTTTTGTGGATCTGTTGGCATATTGCGATATAATTTGGTGTAATAGCGGTGTACTTCTGCCTTGACCTCCTCAGGGTCAGTTGCCACGGTGATGTTGGTCTTGCAGACCTGTGTGCACACAGGCTGGTTTCCATGGGAGTGGAATTGGCAAAAAAAGTATTTTGAACAAGTTTGCCTTCCTTTATGAACTTACCTTTGTTTGATACTTTGATTCTGTGTTGGTGTTCAAAAATGAGATTGTTATGTTGGGCTGAAATTTCTGCCCAATTGCGTCCCCAATTAGGGCTATAGCCAGATCTCAGAGTAATTATTTCCAGGTGGTCTAGTTCTGTCAAGGTACGCTTGATTGTGGCTGTGTCCGCGGTGTACTTGCGTGATGCAATATGTCAGGTTTTGTTGATTAAATCTTTCTTGAAATTTTCCCATGTTCTGATGGGATCTGAAGTGAATGGGTCTGTGAATTCTGGGTTTGTAGCCTTGTTTTCAACCCAGTCAGATATCTCAGGCAATTTTATATTTTCTGGGTGAAGCTTTCTACAAGGCGACACCTGTGTGTGGGATTGGGTTGGCGCTAACTGCACCATAACTAATCAGTGATCAGAAAAATTGATCTTTTTTGTTGTAAATTTGGAGATTATTGAGTGGTGGGATTGTGGGATGAGGATGTGGTCAATATGACTCATTGATATGAGCAGTCCCTTGCATATGTTGGGTCTTGTTATGTGGGGAAGGATTAGAGAATTGGGGGGAAGAGCATCCTGTAAGCCAAGAGATGCCTTCATTGTGCAATATTCAATGTGTCCAGGTGGGTAATCCCTGG
This sequence comes from Massospora cicadina, assembly GCA_022478985.1. Lineage (NCBI taxonomy): Eukaryota > Fungi > Entomophthoromycota > Entomophthoromycetes > Entomophthorales > Entomophthoraceae > Massospora > Massospora cicadina. The sequence goes on along the minus strand of JAKSZP010018460.1, from coordinate 89,731 downwards.
GATTAGGCCATCGATCTGTATTGGGGTTATCCCAGCAGTTGAAATCGCCTAACATGATGATATCTGGTGGGAGGGTGAGAGTAGAATTTTTTTCAATTTTTTTTTTCTCACAGTTGTAGTGCATGGTGCATAGATACATGCTAACGAAATCATTTCATCTTGGCATGTGATTGTTGCTACCAGGACTTGACCGTGCAAGTGTGATGATGAATTTGTGATTTTAAATTTTTTGTTGTTTTGGACTATCACCCCACGTGAGACGTCCATACTGATTGTGATGGTGCGACCCTGGTTGACCAGGATTCTTCTTCCCCTTGTAGGCAGTGGGTTTCTTGGATGGCCAAGATGTCTACAAGAGGTTTTTGCAGGAATGCCAGCTTTTTGGCTTAGGACGTATGAGCCCTGGCTCCCACGATGTTTAACGTCCCTATTGACACTGAGGTGCCCGCAGCGCCTCAGGAGCTGTTGGGAGGACCCTCTGGTCCTACCCCACCACGGCTCATTTTGGCCATGCTCCACATCTGTACTCCAACTCTTTCACTGCCATTGTTGATTCCCTTGATCTGACCCAATGATTCAAGGGAATTGCGGTTTTTTGCATTTGCATCAACTTTTCCTGCACAGGTCTCATTTCGATTTGATGTGGGTTGTTGATTGGATTTTATATTTTTGAGGTTCAACTTTGTTGCATTGTGCACCGAATTTTCACCCAAATTGCAGTTGCATTGTTCCTCAGTATGTGCATGACTGATGACACTTTGTGGCTCAGTCTGGTTACTGTGAAAATTTTCGACCTGGGCATATTGTTCTGATTGGTTGGTTCGGTGAATATCCAAAATATCCTCCTGAATTTGTCCGTGGTTAATGGCAGATTCCGCGTGTGCTGCCGCTTCAGCCGCTGCTCTCTTGTGGGCTTTTTGTGCTGCTTTACGCTGTTTACTTGTAACTGGGTCCATGATGGAGTATAGTCCATCTTCACCCCAGCGGAATGGGTGGTGGCCATCAGTCATTTTAGCAAAGTTTTCACCATCTTCGTCCATAGCTTCTTCACAAAATCATTTTCCATTAAGCCCTCTTTTACAGGGCATGCATGTTCCTTGTGGCCCAGTGAGCCACAGTAGTTGCAAATGGGTGGTGCGCGTTCCGGTGTAACTCAGAATGCAGCTGACTGGCCCCCATCTGGGAAGTGAAATTCTGCTGTGTGGGGAAATCTGGATAAATCCTCTTCCACTTCTGGGAAGGGGTTGATTACAGCAATAGCTTTGTCCGTGCACAGGTCAGGCATTAAGCAAAATCGCTGTAATTAAAGTTGTTGGATTTCTCCATAGGCCACAAGACCTTTGCGGAGCTCCTCCTTGATTACCTTATGAGGAAGGTTGGTGGGGAGCGAGTCAAAGGAGATGAACAAAGTTTTCACTTTGTTCCATCTGGTGCACACAGTGTGCACAATTTTTTTGCCCTCAGGGAGGGCAATTTCCATGTAGATTTTTGCTGTGGCATCAGCTTCATCAGCTGTTTCAAAACCAATATCGATCCAGCTGCGGCCCATGTTGTTGGTGGCTACATACACCGCGTGAGGGAAAAGTGAGGGCTGTGCCTCACATGTTCTCTCCCACAGGGTTGGTGACTCATCCCCAAGGAAGAGTCTGATCCCGTGTTCCATCTTTGACAAAGGTTGTTTGAGTTGAATGTACATGTATTGTGTGTGCTTTACAGCAAATACCATAAACCCAGACGGTGTCTGAGTTTGCAATTTTTTACGGCTTGGAACCTGGTCCCCCTCCAGGGCGTTTCTTGCCCTTAGTTGCACCATTAAGCGCACCGCTTGCCACGACGCTCGCATATGTTGTATTGTTTTTGTTATTAAAGTAGCCCATCTTTCCTGTGTGTGATTATCCAGATTTGCTGTTTGAATCAAATTGTGGTAACTAAAGTGATTGTTATGAGAAAGAAAAGCTCCAATTTTATTGGTGTTAGGAACTCAAAACTAATTATGTTGAATGATGATCCTACCATTTACCAAAAGCGTAGAATGCATAGGTAGTTTCTGGCAACTCAGCATCCATTTTCTCTGAATTATTCCCCATTATCTGACTAATGGGTGTTGCTCCCACATCAAATTCTTGCTCAATATCATTGAAGAAGATTCCTGATGAGAATATCTTTAGTCAGCAACTGTTGCCGAGATATTAAATTGTTCACTGTATAATTTGACTATCTTGTGTTGTTCCCTCATTGAATTCCTGCTCTCTATCATCAGAGATGATCTCTGACAAGAATATTTCTAGTTGGTGACCACTGCTGAGATATTAAATTGTAATATCAAATTGTCAAATTAATCAATTGGTTAACAGGTTGGATAATGTGGTCAACTGATATTCCAACATATCCCTCACTTGAACAGATTATCCAGTGGAAGATAGAACCCTTGAGGATGAAAGCCGCCTCAGATTGTGCTCACATTTGGATATCATATATCTATGACCTCAGATGAGTTCAGCTCTGTCCAAACTCAACACCCTTATGCTCTGCTCAGTTTTGTGACTTCTTGTACTTGATTGCTACCCGCTGCCACCTCTTCTTGAGCGTGGTTCCCACAACATCATGCCGCACCAGTCCCATCTCTGCATCATTGCCAAAAGATGAACTGGTCCACATGTACAAACCCCAGGACAGGTTCCCAATGGCATCTTGCCATTCAACCTGTACCAACCCCAGGACGGGGTTCAACATCTTGTCAATAGGGACTATTCCAGAAGATCTAGTTTCAGCCCATCCTGATCCTGACAACTCTTGGGACTCATTCCCATTATTATCTTTCCCTTCCTCCATGATCAGTAGGTGGGAATATTGCTAGATGCATCACCACATGAAGAATAAAAGTTCAATTATATATATATATCGAGTTTTAATATTTTTTATGCACCTTTTTATTTTTTTATCTTTTTTCATAAATATCATTATAATTTTTCCCCTTAAGTCAAATACTTTAAGTATTTCACATAGACTTTATTGACTATGACGCCATTTTCAATATTCTTAATTGTATACACATCATTCATCAACTTAGTGAAAATTTGAATGGTCCCATACATAGTGCATCCAACTTGTTTTCCCTTTTTTCTTTGTCATTATTTGCTGGCTCATATGTTTAGATTAATTCCGTTGATAGATCTATACATTATCCCCAAAGCACACAGATTAAATTAGTACATTTTTCTCTATCCAATTTTGTCTGGACCTGATCCTATTCCTTGAATTTAATTACCAACTCAAATAAGTAGATTAATTCCACTGTTAAATCTATAAATGATCCCCTACTCGCATGGATTAATTTAGTAAAGTTTTTCTTTGTCAATTTATCTGAATCTGATCAAATTTTTTGGCATTTCTTGCCTATCTCATTAATTAACTAATTTAAGATTGACTTCATCCACTACTCTCTGGATTAATCGCCTTTCATTTCAATATCATCTAACGCCTCAGGACTACTCATGGCGGACCTGGTTGCAACCTGAGCTGGTCCTTCCATTCACTTTATTCCAAGTAGATACCTGGCGGAAAAGATTCTCTTGCAGTACTCGATAGTTCCACATCTAGAATGCAAGTCCTTTCCCAAAATTTGGGCAGTTTTATCCACCTTTTTGAGGAATCACAAAATTCACAAATCGTCATGATTTCTTGTCCCAGTTTTGGGTGGCAAATTGTCCCGATGCTCCACTTTTCCAATAGTGACTAGTTGTTTTTTTCTTCCATTTGGATCCATTAGGGTGTTTTTCCCCCTATTATGACTTGATTCTGCTGATTAACGATTTTTTCAATGCTCTATAAAACGTCATCTTCTATTTATGCCATAGTTAGATCATCCTTAATTTAAATTTTCTCATAAAACTGATTGGCGCATCAAAAGCTTCTCCTAACATCTTCAGATGGTCCACCATCTGTGAGTTTGTTATTTTAGTTACTAATGCTGCCGCCATAATCTGATGCAATTTGCTATATGGCTGAAGCACCGCCTGCATGGCTATGCATGCATCAAAATCAGTAAGCACTTTTCCTCTGCCAAGATCTGAGATTCTTGATAAAAATGACCAGTAAAAATATTTAGGGTCTCATCCTTGAGGAATTGTATACCCATAAATTTTTGTTTTTGATTTTCCATCTGAGTAGGACTTCCAAACTCCAACATGATCTCTGCTTTTTCTTCAGAGTATGATTAGTTGGCCCCATTGAAGTGAGGTAGCACCAGATTCTGGAAATCAGTGCTAAGACAGTTCATTATGGTCACCACTTTCTGATGGTCCACATATCTAAACATGGTCATCATAAAGAGGTGGAAAAATGCAGTGGCGCTATTCCAGTATAAGGTGGGCAACTTTGGCATACTTTGAAATTCCAAAGTCGCTCCACTCATATGAGATTTATGCCCAACAACTCGAGTAGTCATAGGAGTGGCTTTGGAAGTCATTTCTGAAATACCAGCAAATAATCTAGTCATATTTTGGGGCTGAGAGGTCTTCCCAATTGGAGCTTTGCATGTAATTTCGTTGGCCTCATTTTCCTCAAATTGCGCACAATCACATTTGTGATTTTCCAACTCCTCAATATGTCTTATCATTTTCTCCATATCCTCATGAAACCTCCAGATGCATTCTTGGTCTGCTTCAAATTTGGTCTTTTGGAATAAAAACTTCCCTAAAAAGTTCACCCGCTTCCACTTCAAAGAGGCAACTTTTCCACACAAGTCATTATTTACAGTTCTAACTTGTTTGAGCATCTCTTCCACCTTGATTACATGCTCCTCCAAAGTATTAACATTGGATTGAGATGCTGAGCTGATCACATTCTGATTGATAGACTGTAACTCTATCCAGAGCTTTTGAAGCTCATTTTTATAAGAATTTGTGGTTTAAATTGGCTTTTGACAACTCAACTACCCCTGTAGTGAGCACTAAAATTTGAGGTAGGTTGACCTTGGGACAAATATACCACACCAAGAAGTTTTCTAACCAGTACAGGGTTTAAACTTAAAACCTGCACTTAGGGTGGAAGCAGTTTTACCTGCTCAGCTAACCACCCTTCCTGTAGTGAGCACTAATTGTTAGAATTTGGGCCACTAGATGGTTGCTCGCTTCTGCACTCTGATTTCAACTGCACAGATCCTTGACCACTTGCGTTGATTTTATTAAAAATAAATAAACCAGGGCAATAATAGTATGTAAAATATTATTATCTTTGATTTCCCAAAGCCAAGTTGTTCAAAAGGTACAACTATAGACAGATGCTTCTTCATCTTGAAGATATTTTGGTACTGGTAGGGAACACTTTCTTTAATTCTCTTTTTAGAGCCAAGCGGGGACTTGATAGCAACAGCCTAAGGATATCTGATCCCTGCATTATTATCCCAAGAGTAAGTTATACAACCAATGTAAACAACTAAGTTATTAATAAGTTTTAATCTAATTTTATTAGGGAATATTAAAGGGTTTTTATAGTAAAATTGGCACATAACTTTTTCAGCTGTCCTCTTGGAATTATTTGATCTCCTATACTAAATTGACCCTCAAATTTTAGGCAATGAATCTCATCAGGTATCTTTGACTTGATTTTCTTAGCATAATATTTGGCTGCTCAAAAACCAATTTATTGGTGCTAAAAACCCAAAACCAATTGTGTTGAATGATGATCCTACCATTTACCTAAAACGTAGAATGCATAGGTAGTTTCTGGCTACTCAGAATCCATTTGCTCTGAATTATTCCCCATTATCTGACTATTGGGTGTTGCTCCCACATCAAATTCTTGCTCAATATCATTGGGGATGATTCCTGATGAGAATATCTTTAGTCAGCAACTGTTTAGATAAAAAATTATTCACTGTATAATTTGACTATCAGGTGTTGTTTATTCATCAAAATAATGCTCAATATTGTTAAGATGATTCCTGACAAGTATATCTTTAGTTATTGAATTCTTTTCAAGATATTAAATTGTAATCACAAATTGTCAAATTAATCAATTGGTCAATAGGTCAGATAATGTGATCAACTGAAATTCCAACACTGCATTAGTCATAATAATACTATCAAATGAAACCACAGCCAGGATTCCAATATTGACAGTAAGGATGTTTTAGTTTAGTTTAACTTTATGTTCAGCTATGATTAGCACAAAATCTTTAGTCCATGGTGACCAGAAGTTTGGCAAGCTGAAGGATGCCATACAAGACTTTATTATCTACAAGATAGAGATATTTATTGGTCATGGTGCCAAAGCTGACATTGGATGGAAATTTTAAACAGCAGAGTGGTGAGGAAGCAGTTTTATTTGAGGTGCAAAAGGTATTATTGTATATAATACAAATGTATTTCTCTGCATACTGGTAATGAAGGCGTTGCTGATGAGCTTAGGGTGTGGGTTGGGGGTAAGCTGAGGTGAGGTGATAAATAATAAAGCACCCCATTAGGAAAGTGATATAACAAAACAGTGACTAAAACATTGGAAAGTTAATGCAAGATAAAGTACCTGTGTACCTGGATCATGGTGGCTCAGGTCACTTCTCATTATTGAGCGACGTCTCACTACACAAGCCCTGATATTGGCATCAAAATGCTTTGCTGACACCAGATGGTTATAATAGCTGGTCTTTATACTGGTGTCAACATTCACCATTAGCACAAACTTTTAGTAGTGGAGGTCAAAATCAACGTCCATCGGGGCTTATCCTTGTGGTACAGCTTGACCTGGGAGTCAAAGTTGGAAAACTCATCCAGGCGAGCTGCTTCATTAGTTAGCGCTTGGTGAGGATCCCCATAGTATGTTGTAAATTTGGGGCTGTAGGAGCAGCCATCCTGAGTCAAGGCAATGACAAAGGACAAAGAGTTGAGATTAAGATAGATGGTCTTGATCTCCATCAGCAGAGCACAGGGCATAACTGATACTGCTCTGAGGCATCTGGTCTTGAGCTGGAAAAAGAATATGCTACTAATGGCGTAAATAATGTAGTAGGAGTGGTGTTTATGTGAGCTACATATTTAGTGTTAGTAAATGTTCAGGCAGGGGCTAAGTCATACAAAAAACAGATGCACGCTCACATTATTAATCACCACTTACATCTTACTTTGGTAGTTAGCAGCATGCAGAAGTACTCAATTTTTCTCTGGTGAATGCTCAGCTGATCTGGCATCCTTCATATAAGCCTGAGAAAACTTCCATCGGTCTTATAGCAACATGTCCAGAAGGTAAGTGGTGTTGTTCAAGAGAAAGTCAACAATCTACCTAAAAAAGCCCAAGTTTAAATCAAATTAAGGCTTATAATCCTAGTGGGTGGAATGCTGTCACTTTACCTGAAGAATGAGGCAATTTTAAAATAGCACTAATTTTATAAAATTAAACGCCAGCATCATATGCTTCATGTCAACATAGAAGTGTAGCAGCGCTGATAGTAATGATTTGAAGATAATAGGAGGGAATAGAGAGTAGGGCTGAGGACACTCTAGAGCTGGTGGGTTATTAATGAATACTATCAGGTTGTAACAACTTCCATCATGGAGGCTGTTTCACTTTTTGACTGCAACTAGGAAATATAGACACAGGAATGTTCACACTTCATCTGAGTATAGCTGTGTGAAGTCAGTGTATCTCCAAACAAACGTTAATCATAATAAAATATAAAACTTTATAAATTTAATTTCCCAAAATTCGCCATAGTCTCAGTAGGTACTTCCAGCTTACATATCTGACATTGATGGTAATTCCTCAGAATGTGCAATGGCACATATATCCTCTTCATGCCGACCCAAATTCTTTTTATACCATGCCTCTGGTCAGTCAACTTACTCCCCCAGCCCCAAACCTTCTAGAGTTTCCTCCTTATGGTCTGATAATATTGTTAGATTAAGCCGTCTGAAGCATAACGCTGATTTGTCCTAGGTCAGGCACGTATTGGTTTAAACTGCTTACTCTTAGTATCATTTAAATGGGTATCAGTCAACCATCATTTTTCAAGATAAATTTTACTGAATAATTCTGATAATATCAATTAAGGAGATGGAATTGGTTTGAGGGACTGTGCAAGCGGATAAAGTTCATTCTGCTGGAAATCTAGGAGCTAACAAATTATACCAAAAAAGCTTAGCTTCATGTAAAACTGCTAGTGACATATCTGATGGCAGATTAGATTGATTCCACAATAGGATGTAGATAGTGGGGGGATGGTCAAGGTGAGGTATATAGGATATTGGGGGTAATAGGGCTAGTGGAGATTTCCTATGTTTGGTCAAACCCAAAATTTCAACAATTCACCCCACTTGACCAAACATATGGATTCACTAAATTGCTGGCAGCAAGCGGCTAACTTTATTGATTTCAGGAACTTGGCGTCTCCGCGCCTTACTGGAAACGCTTTAAGAAATTGGAATATACTCAGTTGATGATATGTCCTTTGACAGGGTATTTAGCATATATGTATCAGTTGAGGTCTTCTCTATAATCTCAAACGGTTCCTTACAAATGTACTCCAGTTTACCCGTCCTACTGAACCCATGGTTATCATAGTAGAGCATTTGCTCCCCTACACTAAGACATGGCAAGGGGTGGCAATTTTGATTGTTGCACTCCCTGAATTTCATTTTTCAGGCTAACGCATTAGAATAGGACTCAGTTTGTAGTTAGATAAGCATTTGAGCAAGAATTTTTATTTTATCAACTGGGAGTGATTCTTTTCCCTATAAATGTAGGCTTATAAGATTGACAGAATGGCAGGTTGTTGCTTATACAGGAGTTGGAATGGTGACCTCCCCAGAGATTAGTGAAACGTGATGTTATAGGTGAAGATGGCAGAAGGTAGGGAAAGTTCCAAATGGTTGGCTTTCCTGATGCTAGTTTTTGTAGGATGCCAACTATAGTGCTGTTGTCCCACTGCACCATGCCATTGGCTTTGGGATGATATTTTGTCAACAGGACTCAATTGTAATGGTCAAGTCAAACTGATTGTAGCATTTTGACTCAAGATTTGGATTTCTAAATCTCAAGTCAAAACACTTTTTGAGATTTTTGGCTTATGCGGGGCTCAGCGCTGGGCTGTGACCCTCATGAGATATTCTTTATGATCTTAGGGGCCTAAAGAATAGTTTGAGAGGTGCTGCCTGGAGGAGTGACCTTAAAAGGCCAGGCCCATGTGATTCTGAATTCAGTACAGAATTCTTTCTCATTTCCCATCTTCTCATGGGTCTCTCTGGTGGACTCTGGGCCACCCTTGCTTTATATTAACTGGTATCCCATGGCAAACCTAGTATTTGCATCTGTAACAAAAAAGTTTGGTCTTCAGGGCTCCGGTATGCCAAAACAATTTGGGTTTTAAGTGTGGTTCAAGGTGTCGTTATACTATTGGGATTAAATTTGTCCGCATGTTTATTTTATAAATAAATAGATTAAGACTAATTCAAATGTCAAATCCTCGCTTATCTGTGTCATCTACAATTGTTTTAAACTTTCCCTATATCTGAGGTTGAATTAATGAGTATTATGATTTAAAACACTTACATTGAAGGAACTTCACATCAGATAAATGTTTGGAATTGAATTGACCCGCCATGGCAAGATGGCGGTCAAAGATTGGGACGTTTTCAGCCATTAAATTATCCTGAACTCCTTGTGCTGGTAGCACTCCACCAGATCCTCAGTTTAGCTGACCTTGGTGTTCACTTCAGTCCCAGTTGTTGAGTAACCAGCACCGGGGGGAGCAAGTGACTGATGACCAACCCTGGACCTGAAGCAATTGGTGCAAAACCTGGTGGGGGTTCTTCCTCTCCAGGGATCTGGTTGGCACTAAGGGGACCTGGCCCAGAAGGGTTCCCTCACCCCACGGTCAGCCCACCCTGTGTGGGATAACCATCCAGTCACACGTTGGGAGTGTTTCCCCTCACCAAGTGGAATAACTCTTGCAGTCTGTTCCAGCTCCATTTTTGTCATGGAAGCCCTCAATGTGGTTATCTCCTACTATGGGGCATCCTCTTGTGGGGGGCTTCTTCTTAGCGGCAGTGATGTAATGGTCAGGTCAAACTGATTGTTACATTATGACTCAAGATTCAGAAATCTAAATCTTGAGTCAAAATTCTTTTTGAGTTTTTTCATCTTATGTGGGGCTTGGCGCTGGGCTAAGTCCCTCCTGAGTTATTCTTTAAGCATTTAGGGGCCTAAAAAATAGCGTGGGATGGTCCCCCCAAAGGGCAAACTTATAAGTCAGGCCCACGCAATTCTGAACTCAGTTCAGAATTATATCTCATTTCCTTTCTTCTCATGGGTTTCACTGGTGCCTTGGTGCCGCCCTTGCCTTGTCTTACCTGGTATCCTGTGGTATACTTGGTTTTTGTGCCTAAACAAAAAATGTTGGGTTTTGGCATCAGCTAGTTCCGCCTACACCTCTGGGTTTTTATTGTGTTGTTCTAGGAGCCATATCTTATTGGGATTAAACATGTCTTCATGTTTATGTTGTTAATAAAACAAGGCTAAATTTGGGGCCAAAGTCCTCATTTTCATGCGTTTCCTTTTCTCGCTTTCAAATTTCCCTATATTCAAGGTTGAATTAATGAGTATGATGAGTCAAAACACTTGCCTCAAGGGAACCTCATATCAGACAACTGTTTGGCGTCAAATTGATCTGCCAAGGCAAGTTGGCGGGAAAAACTGAGACGTTTTTGACCGTTACACCAAGGGACACCATCATGCCATCAAGTTTGTTGATCATCTGTGAAGTGAAAGTACTGTTGTCTGTTAGGAGGAATTGGGGTCATATATGTATGTAGATAATATTCTCCAAAATAAAATTGGCAACCATTGGGACCCAAGGTTTCAGATCAGTTTGGCTTAAACCATTTTTCTAGGTGATTGATGACCAACACAATAATTTTTTTTCCTCAGCTGGTGGTCAACAGGCCCATGACGTCAAAAGACACAATGTAAAGCGAGTAGTTCAGTTTTACCAGGTGACATGAATTTCTCTTATGATGCAACGTTTTTACTTGACACTCACAGCAGCAATCAAGGGCTTTGCGGAAATCAAAGTGCATTATTCCCCAGTGGTAGCTTTTTTCTAATGGTCATGTCTCCTTAAATCTACCATGTCCCATCTGCTTTATTGGCGCTGATGATCAGATCCGCGCGTGCAGTTGATTGGGGTATCATATAACATGGCCTTCTATAAGTTTAAAAGTTTTTGTCCCTAACAGTAGTGTTCTTCATTGGTCAGTCCAGGGCACGTTGTAATTCTTCTGGCCCATTATCATATTCATTATTTAACATTTTTTCATAAAGGCCGTTTTCCATATCAGCATTTAATGCAACAGTAGGGAGCCTGGATACCCCCATCCGCATTCTGATGCTTCACGCCAATCCAGTATTGAATTTTAAAGTAATATATCTGTAACTTCAGCGCCTAGCAATCTAGGCGTCCCTCCAGCTCCTTGAGGTTCTGCAGCCTCCGCAGTGAGGAATGGTCAGTTACCACCTTGAAGTGCAATATGTGGATATAAACCCTAAATTCTTGCTCACGTAGATCACTGTTAAGCATTCTTTCTCAGTAATACTATAATTCTGCTCATGTAAATCTAGCGTCTGACTACAATATGCTATGGGATGCTCCATTCATTCATTGTCAAGTTGAGGTAACACTGCTCCTATGGCAGTGACGGAGGCTTCCATCTGAATTATGAACAGTTTATCAAAACTTAAGTACATGAGTATCAGTGCCATAAGAAAAAGGTGCGAAGTCAGTCAAAAGCCAGCTGACAATTCAGCGTCCATCTGAATGGGATTCCATTTTTCAATAAAATGGAATAGCGGCCCATGTTTTATTAAAATCAATTTATGAACCACAAAATAGTAAAAACCATTTTGAGGAAAACTGGATGTCTTGTTTGCTGATGGGGTCTCATCTTCTTGATCGCCTCTATCCTGGCCAGTTGGGGCTACAGGCACTCCTTGTCAATAACAAAGCCCTGATACGTAAGTTGTTCTCAGAAGAAGTTACATTTATTGGGGCTTGACTTTCAGGTTGGATGTAGCAAGTCAGCAGAAAACTTCCTCCAGGTGCTGCAAGTGATTGTTGAACATCTTCAAGAGGACAATTATGTCATTTAAATAAACCAAGACACAAGATAATAAAGTCTTTAAACATGCTGTCCATCACTCTTTGAAACGTGGCATGGGTATTGCATAACCCTTACGGCATTCACGTTGTTTGCTACAGCCCTTGGGTCATTATAATAGCGCATTTTTCTTGTTCTACCAGAGGCGTCTCTATCTTCCAGTAAATGAAATTCAGATCTATGCCAGAAAAGTATTTCGCACTACCAAGTCAGTAGAGCACATCATCAATCCTTGGAGAAAATAGAAGTACTTCTTTGTTATGTTGTTGAGTTGTCTGTAGTCAATCTACACTTGGTTATATCTGCTAACTTTTCTTTACAATTAGAACTGGTGACTCCTACAAGCTTTTAGATGGTACCAACATTCCTTTAAGGACTTGCTGATTAATTTCCTCATGTCTGACCTCATCCGCTGCCTTATACTGGCAGATGTGATGGAGGCATATTGGTGGATGGCTACTGGTGGTGATATGATAAAAATCCCTTGGCGCATCCCAAGTCAATGTCATTTGTTGAAACAATTTGTTTATATTTTTTGAATTGGGCCATCACACAATCTTTCTCCTCTTTCATCAGCCCAATCAATGATTCGTGAGGTATGATTGAAAGGATGGCCTCAAGATTTTCCACATCCAGCCCAAACTACTCAAGCATCCCAAACTCATGCAAATCTTGCGCTTCCTACATTGGTAGAATGTGTAGGAACACAAAAGTATGGTGTTATTTCACCTGGATTGAGTAAGATAAAGGTTAGCTAGTAATACACTAGTTTCTCCATGATTTGGGAGAATAACCCCTGGTGCTGAAGTTGGCTCTTGATGTGAGAGGTTGAAGGGCATGAACACTTTGCCATATAAACCTGGCTGGATCTTTAGGTAATGTCCATTCTCATTATGACTTGGTAGCTCAGTAGAATGGTCAATTAGCCAACAGTCCTCAATGGAATGCTGTCCATCTCAAAGTTTTACCATGGTAAATATTTAGTAAAGCTGCGCCCTTTTCAGCTATGGATGGGTATAATCCCATCTTAAAAGCTAGATTTATGTACATCGGATCTTGCTTCTCCATCATTTGGTCTCCTCTCTGGTAATACAATGGAAGGTTCTGTCCAAGTATTGTCAGACTATTTTCAATAAAATCAATTTTTGATACTTTATGACCTCATGAAGGAGGTTATGATAAGGATACTGTAATGAATGTTTGGGAGAAAGATTGCAGGAGCTGCTACAACAAGCAATCTTAATCTTAGTAGAAGTGCGCTATAGTCACTAGTAAGTAGTCAAATTGGGTCCCACCATCCAATATACTTTGCAGTGATCAATATCTAGCAATAATCCAATTTTTACTAGTTTAATTTGACATGCTATTAACAGGGGCTCCATTATCTATTATAGCACTGACCCAGATCTTGCCCACACTAATATCAATGTACGTGCACTCAGAATAGCAAGAGTCAGAAGTGTTTATTAAGTGTACACTGAGCTTATTGGCCTGACCCAGGTAGGACTGTAATTCACCGCAGAGAATGGGGCTAATTTTCTTTAACTCTCCAAGGGGATTGCCACATTAACCTCTTCTAATTTAGGCAGTTCGCTGGAAGTGATCAGCAAGTCATACTGATTCAACTGCTGTGCATAGGGTTTCTGATACTACTTCAGCTGCCTGGATAATAGTGTACTCCAGGTGGGAGCTAGTGGTGATTACTAGTACATCATCGACAATGATGGATGGTGAAGTCAAGCTTCTGAGATTAGAATAGGAATATGTTGGAAATTTGGAAGAAGCAAAATACCCATTTCTAATTTACTAATTCTTTTCCCTGTTTTTTTTTAATCCACTGATCCTGCATGGTGTACCTTGAGTTTGGGGTCCCTGGAGTGGCATTATGTTGCATAGTGTCCTTTTACCCCACATTGGAGGCACATAATCTGGTTGATGTTGGTTTTGCTGGGTCTGATGGCAGTTAATGTCTCTCCTCAAGATCCTGCTGGAGGGGATTACTCCAATTTCTTTAATTGTTGTGATACCCTTTATTGGGTGAATTGAAGGTCACAGCGCAGCAGTGAAGATAATTTAACATCTACAATATGTTGTATTTGTTGTTCAACATTGGAAGCATGACTTTGTACAGCTCTTTATATGGCTCACAGGCGATCTGAAAGGCGATCTGAAAGTCATAGTTGTTCAAAACGCTCACACCATATAGCTCCTGAGCCTCTAAGTAGAAAAAATTAACAAACTCAAGGATCTGTTCATAATCTTTAAAGAGATGTTGAGGAAGGTGGGTTTTCTGGTTGTCATCAACTCCGCTCCACTGGACTCCTTTATGATGATGCTCTTTAAGTTTTGTTAAGGACCAGATTTGCTGATCTTTGTCAAAAAATAATTCCTGACTCTCCAGGTCCAGCGAGTTCATGAGCGTTGCCAGTTTAGCCTTGTCACTTGCACCATCCATGCTAATAATAGATAATAACATCTAGTGTGTATGTTTCTACTCTTGGCATACTTAGGAAAGTTGATGGGGTTGGCCCTGAAACCAACATCTTTAGATACTCAGCTGAGGCTTTGCAAAGTGGTTGGTAAGTCAGTACCACTGGTTTACGAGCTGAATTTAAGCAGCACGAGGAGGATGGGCCAGTGATGGGTGTAGGACGAATTAGTGATTTGTCGCAGCTGTCCAGAACAATAGGAGCAACGCAAGGGGGAGTTTCCAGGATAGCGGTTTGTGCTGATTTTTCAGGCGTGGGTATAGAGGTCAAAACTGCCAGAATGTTTCACTCTGAGGATGCTTCATCACTTTCAGATTTGGAGTCCATTGAGCTATACTCATGTGCATAAGTGAACATATAATTAAACTTCTAGGCGGGAGGGCCATATCAGCATCTACAGAGCTCACCTCTAATTAATCCTAAAACTGGTCTAATTTGTCAGAAAGATATTGAGGCTCATTCTGAAATGATAGCTTAAGCACTGACATTTCAATTACACCATGGAAGAAGGAATTTCATAGCGGCGTTTTACTCAGAGAGACATGTGATTGTCAATCGCTGGGCTTTAACCACACCATTTGTTTACAGAATCCCTATGCAGTTGATCAGAAAGCTGTTTGGCATTGTTCAAGCACTCATTGAGTTTGCTGTTTCTTTTATAGCTGAAATGGACGCTATTCTCAAGAAACCAATATGATTATAATGGCTGACCACTACTCCTGAAATGCCAGCAAACTGTTGTTCCAGATCATCCATCAGCTGCAAGGTGGTTTTACCAGTCTTGGCATAAGCCTCTCAATTGGCAGCTTCTGCTGTGACATGCTGTCACACCCCTGCTTCAGATAATCTCAATCTGACCACAATAATGGGTCACATCGGTGAATCATTGAGAAGATGCCCCACGTTGATCTAGCACCTCACTGATGATATGGGCCAGATTGGCATTCAATTGATCTGCAATTTTTCCCAAACAGTGACGATCTTATTTAATATGATTTTGGGTGTAAGGTGACCACGTGGACTTTTCAGAAAGTGCATTCCAATTGATCACTAGAAGCTGGTTGTCCTGACGTTGAGCTTCCATGAACTCGTCCAGTCTGAAATATCTAAATGTGTTTTCAGGAAAGGATGTGCATGGAACAGTAAATCAAAGGTTGTATGTATTGAGCAATCATATTAATGATTTGTGCCTGGATAGAGAGCTTCTTGATTACAGAGAACATTGGCATCTCCCAGAGTAAATGATAGTCCACATAAAAGTAATCTTAGTTTTGGTAGTTTCAGAACATCCCCAAGTGTGCTTCATTAAGAGCTTCAGTCTGGAGACAGTATCCACGGAGGAGCCATTCCATGACTCTTTTGATGTGTTTAGTGGTACTCCGGAATAACTATCTTCTGACTAAGAGGCCAGAGGACCTATGGGGATGAGCTCCATGGTGGGAGCTTCAGTTTCCATGTCCAAACTGCTGAGTTGGAAGTGGTCACAGGGAAGCTCCTGTGTCTACAGGTTGGGGGATACTCGTCCCTGAAGCTGATGGTAAAGCGGTTAGGGATCCTGACTCATGGTGTTGTGTTCTTTGGGTTGCTCTATGGTGTCGTTGAAAGTGCCTCCCGTAGTGAGCCCAAAATGGTGCAATTTTTAGTTGCAACTGGGCGATATTGCACAAGTAAGATTGGCACTTAGAACAGGATATACTTTATGAAGACAGTATACCTCAAAAATAAAATAAAGCTCATTAAAAAGCCTTTATTAACTATAAATTCTCTATTCCACTGTAGTCTTGGGTTGTGTTGGCAATGGCATAGGATCTGAAATAAAGGTTAGTCCATGGCCCTTTGGGACTAAACAATCTCAGTTGATGCGTTTTCACGTAGCTACCCTATTCCAGTGTGAGGCCAACCAATTTATCCCTGACCTCTTGTTAATAAGCTTTCTTTTCAGATCCTGAATCTTATAGAGTTTCCTCTTTATAATCCTTTGATATCCTGTGGATTAAACTCTCTGAAACCTGACATTTAACTGTCCAAGTAGGACACAACCTTTGGTGTTCTGTTCAACCTTTATAACATCTTAAAGATTATTTTCCAAAATCAATAACAATTTCAGTGGTCCAAATGACAGTTAAATTTGTAACAAATTCAATGAAATCTTTTTTGTAAATTTTGACAAAGAAAATTGGGACTATTACATAAGAATCATTTGGGTATGTTTGAATGATAGAACAGAACTGGTAACCAAGAACTGGGAATTCAGTCAATAAGAGGTTAGATCTTAATATTCTGGAAATTGAGATTATAGAAGTAGATTGAATACTCTAAATTTGGGCAAGAGATATTATTAGAAAAACACCTATCAGCGGGACAAAGGTAATTGATTGCTTTAGATTGAGATATCTAGTAAAGATAACTGAAGATTGAGAGAAAGCGTTAGAGAAATATCTGTCAGAGGATCAATAGGAATTGATCTGCTAAACACAGATGATTGAGATGAAACAACAAAGATTAAATGTTGTTGTTAAGGCCCACAGGAAACATACATAATTGAGACAGAGGTTTAGGCGAATCTGGAATTTGCTGGCATTCAGTGAGAGAAATATGATAGAAATTTATTTGATGAAAGATTAATATAAATTGATCTGCCATAAATAGATAATCAGGATGAGGGGATAATGACTTATAAATGCTGGGATTTGGCCCTAAAAAGGTAAGTGAAATATGTGACAGTGATAGTTGGGATGGGAGTAGCGGTGAGATTTATAGGGAATTTCTGAGAGTTTTTCTAAAGTTAACATATTATGGTTGGTCAACACCCAAATTGCAACATTTCCCCCATTTGACCAAACATAGGTATTGACAAACTGGCCATGACTAAAAGTAGTATTGTTGATGGGAGTTGGCGCCTCAGGTGGTAATTAATTGATGTTCAGGTAAGATTCACTAGATCCTTGAAGGGATCTTTCCAGTTAGACATCTTATCCCCAAGGGGACCAGTATTATCAATTTAAAGTACTGAATCTCCCAAATTTAAGCTGAGTACCAGTATATTATTTCTCCTTCAGGTGCTCACTTTTTCTGCCATGAAATTTGGGAGAATAAAATTAGAGGGTTTTTTGGGCAGATAAATCTGTTAAGATCTTACTAGGTAACCCTAAACCCGCAGGATCATCATCCTCATGGTTCACTATACTAGCCAGGGGGTAACTATGGTGACACTTCTTTTGGAGATGCTCCAGCATATAGTAGAATGACTGCTACGCCTCCTCTAGGGCCGCATATGCAGCATACAAATTTTGCTCCCCCTCCTCAATGTCATCACTTTTCTCAAACCAACGTCAGGCATAGTCATCAGTGTAACTGGTAACTAACTCAAGCTTCTTTCTGTAAAGGTATAGGATTTGGTACCGTGCACCCTGTTAACCTTTTGGTGGATATGGTCTATCTCCACTTAATTAATTGCGCAGGGTTAGCCCACTGAGCAACGGCCAAATGATATGGAGATTAATGACCTAATTAAAGGTAATAACTTGATATATAAAAATAGGAGGCAATCGCCCCAACTATACTACTTTTATTTAATATAAATTATATAGCAGATATTCTCTGCTCACGCTCACTCTTCTTCTCCTTCTTCTACTAAAAACCTCTCCCTCCTTGTTCATCTCATCCTGCTTATAATGTAACAATTTCAGATGAGATTACTTACACGGCTTAGTAACCCAATTAGCCATATATCATTGGTGTCGTCAAATCTTCATTCATTAATCTCATGACGCCCAATTCAAGGCAATTTACCAACAATCCAATATCGCCTCATTTTGAAGCACTTATATTACCATTACTTATTCACTTCTAGTGGAGTCCAAAAAATCACGCTGGATGACCATAGGCTTATCATCCAGTCATATTAAATTCACAATATTACCCCCTACTTGACTGGACAATAAGGATTCTGTTGTTTGTACATCTGGAGGAACTTCGCGTGTACTCAGTTAATTATCTGACCACTTGCGGGTGCCTTAATTGTGTATGCGTTAGCCCCGGTCTTCTTAATGATCTCAAATGGTCCGCTCCATATTCTGGCAAGCTTCTTCCTTCTTCCAAACCCATGTTGGTCATGAAACAGGACCAATTCTCCTACCCTGAACTGCAAAAGACTGCTGCGTCTACATTGATAAGCTGCATGATCCCAAATCTTCTTGGCAAGACTAGTGGAATATGCCTCAGTTTGGAGTTTAATCAACATATTTGTTAAGGTGGGCAGATAGTGGTGAGGTTCAACTTCGCCAGTATCCTTCACACAGGAGTTAAGCAATTCAGGCAGCGCTGGATGTTGTCCATAGAACAATTGGAAAGGACTCTTACTGGTTGCTGAGTGGTAGCTGATATTGTACACAAAGACAGCGGTGGTTAAAAGGGTGGTCTAGTCCAACGGCCACTCATTTACAAGCTTGCGTATAATATTTACCAAGGTCTCATTAACCCGTTCCACCATTCCGTTAGATTCAGGGTGGTAGGGGGTAGTTAAAACCCAGCGGATTGCCATGAGCTTGTTCAACTTGGCCAAGATATGCGATGTGAAATTAGTTCCGTTGTCCATTAGAATAAATTGCGGACAACCATGGTGCTGTATAATGCACTCCAGGATGAACTTGGCGGTAGTGACAGCCCCCAAATCCTTGTAAGCCCTTGCTTCTACCCATCTGGTCAAATGGTTAATGGTGACTATTATATATTTGAAGAAGTTTGCGCCAGTTGGCAGAGGCCCCACCACATCTAACAAAACTGTATGCCATGCAAACTGAGGCTTAACCAACTTGTAGGTGGTTTTCTGGTGGAATGGTTTCTCCGCTTGGCACTGATGGCAACAACCAACTGTCTCAAGCAAATCATAGTGCATACTCTCCCAATAGTAGCAGGGTCATAAGAACTCCAGCGTCTTTTTCAACCCTCCATGACCTACTGCTCTATGGGCATCCATGATAATTGCGGGCCTGGCAGAGGGTTTTGAAAAACTCAGCGTTGATTCCCCAATCCGCTTATATAATTCCCCATCGCGCAAGAAGGTATCCTGACTAAGCCCATCTAACACTTTGATCATGGGCAGTGGCTCATCATGATATTTGCCCGCAGTCATTTTTTCATACAATATATCTGCCACATCTGCTGTAATGACGACTGTGGGTAATTGAGAAAGACAGTCCGCATTCTGATGCTTCGCCCCTGGCTGATGCGTGATCTCAAAATCATAAGCTTGGAGCTTCAATGCCCATCGCGCTAGTTACCTTCAGGTTCCCGCAGATTCTGTAGCCAGCGCAAGGAGGCATAATCTGTTACCACTTTGATTTTTACCCCATGGATGTAAGCCCAGAATTGTTTGTATGCATAAATCACCGCTAAGCACTCTCACTCAGTCACAGTGTAATTCCGTTCAGGGCCAGTTAAACTGTGGCTGCAATGTGCAATTGGGTGCTCCATACCATCATCATCTTTTTGGGACAACACAGTCCCTAAAGCGGAAAGTGAGGCATCTGTTTGCACAATAAACTCTTTTTCAAAATCGGGGTATTGCAAAACAGGCGCGCTAACCAATGCTGATCATAATACATCAGAAGTGGTTTGACATTGATCCGTCCAGGTGAATGAAGCATTTTTCTTAAGAAGCTCAAAGAGTGGAGCCCCAATACAGCTGAAGTTGGGAATGAACCGCCAGTAGTAACTGACCATCCCCAAGAACACCTGGATATCTCGCTTATTGCTTGGCCAAGTCATCTTGCGGATGGCTTCCACTTTGGCTGGCTGTGGACTAAGCCCTTTGGAGTCCACCACAAAGCTGAGGTATTCCAATTGCTCTTTGAAAAAGTGGCACTTATGGGGCTTAATCTTGATATTAGCTTCAGTAAGGCGGCGGAATACTTGCTCCAGGTGTTCAAGATGCTCCATGAACGTCCGCGAAAATACGTTGATAACATCAAGGTAGACAAGAATGCAAGACAGCTTTAGGTCGCCCAAAATAGTATCCATAGCCCGCTGAAACGTCATGAAGGGCATTGCACAAACCCTGTGGCATACGCGTAGGCTGGAACAATCCTTTTGTGGTAATTATAGCGCACTTTTCTTGTTCTGCCATGGGCAACTCAATCTGCCAGTACCCCAATATCAAGTCCATAGCAGAGAAATACTTGGCCCCACCTAACTAATCTAAAGCATCACCAATTTGTGGGAGCGGGTACAAATATTTTTTTATAATACTGTTAAGCTTCCAATAATTGACTACTACTTGATTGGAGCCATCTTTCTTTTTGACAATTAACACCAAAGATGCTCAAGGACTTTTTGACGGCTCCAACATTCCCTGTTCCACCAAGGTATCAATTTCTGCAGATATAACTTCTTCTGCTGCCTTTGAGCAGTGGATAGGTCATGACCTGATAGGGGGGTGGTCTCCCATGTCCACCCAATGCACAACCCCGTGAGCACAACCCAAGTCGTGATTATTGGTTACATAAATGCTATGGTACTTTTTAAACAGATCCATCACCCTATCCTTCTGATCCTCTGATAGACCAGTTAGCGCCTCCTGCAGAACCACAGTCATTACGCTGAAGGGGGTTTTTAGAGTCAAGCCAAGATCTCCTCATGAACCAAAGTCGTGTACCTGATGGACCTCATCAATAGGGATCAGGTGCAGGTAAGCCACCACTGGTGCCGCCGAATCTTCATCACCTCCTTCTGTAGATTCGCTATCAACACCTTCACTTCCCCCTGCCCTGGTAACAGTAATCCAGGAGCCACATGAGGTTTGAGTTGCAATTGGTGATAAGGCCCCACAACCTCTCCATACAGACCTCCCGGAATATCAATTTCAAGCTCTGTCCCAATTATGACGTGATGCCCTGAAGGGATAGTCCAAGCATTCGCAGATCATAGCAGAATCCCTTTGTACTCATAAATCTGGTTTGGAAGTATTTGGGTCCTCCACTTCATCCGTCAATATTTTACAGGAATCACACCATCGCTATAAGCAAGTATAATTTGCTCAGAGCGGATTGGGTCATCTGGGACTCCGCGGGAAGTAAAATAGATAGGGATCTGTTGTCCCAGTATACTGATGGTTTCATCCGCCATATTAATACACAGCCCCAAAGTGCCACATAAATGCAGCCCCAATCAACATGTCACAATGGTTATTAGGCAACACCACAACTGGAGAGGATACACCAACAGAACTGAACCTCAAGGGAAATGAGCTATATGCGCCTTAAGACACAGTGCTCTGGGCCCCCGCAGTTCCATACACTACTCAGTGGTCCACATCTGGCTTCAGAAGAAGCTTGGATACAAGCTTGGTGGATATTATGTTGACAGGAGCGCCTGTATCAATGATCGCTCAAATTTTAGTATTCTGCACAAATATGTCATAGTAGGTGCATTCTGAATAAGAAGAACCCTTGGTGTTTGATAAATAAACATTCAATAATGTATGATTATCCAGAAAAGTGCGCATACCAGCCCCAACATGAGGATACTCTTGGGCAATATTTTCTACAGGAATCGCCACCTCCACCCCCTCCAAAGCTGTGACATATGCAGAGGGGTCACCGCTAATTGTACCATTCCGCTCAAAGATCTTTCAGGCGTATGGCTTATACATATATTGGTGAAACTCCATGTCTGCATTATTGGGGTCTCTTCCTCAGCTTAATGCCAGAAGGTGGTAAGGGATCTGTTGATATAGTAAATCCTCCGTGTGTTCCACAGGGCCAACACAAAGTGATTCATGATAAACATCAGGAACAATTGCATTTGTATCAGCAGAAGCAGAGCGTCCCATCTCTACTCCGCTCACCCTTTTCCCTGTTCATTTGGGACCACGGATACTGAATGGACCTTTGGTTTGGCCTGACAACTAACCGCATAATGACCTGTTTGGCCACACGAGAAACAAGAGTTGGGGACCAGCACTCGTCTATGTATTGCCCCAGAAGGTCTAGGTCTACTTTGGAACCACAGTTTATTATGGACCCAAGGATAAGCGGTTTGATCATAATAGAACAAAAAGGACCTGCCCATGAGTGAAGTGGCCGAGGGTGACCCACCAATAGCTCCCATATTGAGTGGATCCTTCATTTAACGAAATTTTAGTGGTCATTGAAGGATCCTTCCGCTCCAAGTTGAAACACTAAAGTTGACAGATAAACGGCATAAATGATGGATGATTTTGAGTAACTCCGCATCATCCTGAAGAGTGTACGCCATATCATTATGCAAATCACGGCAAGGCTTGATAGCCGCTGTCATCGCTATGGCCACTTCCTCTTTAGATAAGACATTTTCACCCAACAACACATGAGCCTCATTAGTGAATCGCTCTGCAAACTGTATTAAAGACTCATTTTTGGAAAGATATTGTTAAAAAGTCCGCCTTGCACTGAGCCATTTTCGCTTTGCCCCCAAACAGGCGGATTACAATCTCCTTCACCTCTTGGTGAGCTACAGTACTGTTTTTAAGATAACATTTAACTTGATTGGCACTTGAAACATCCAACGTAGACAACAACAGTTTAGCTTTTTGTCAATATAAAACCCCCTCTATGGAGAACTCAAACTGCTTGAAAAACTCATGTATGTTACCATCATGGTTAAATGGGGGCAGTCTGACACTGCAGATTTCCTTTTCCTTAACAACCTTAGCTAGTTTATACTCTGCAAAGTCTAGCTGCTCCATCGTGCTGCTCAAGAGGTTGGCAAGTTGGTTGGCATGGTCGCCTACCAGGAGCAGTTGACGAAATGCATAGTTGAGCTGCTCAGTAATATTCTTATTTTCCTGAAAAAGCACTTTTTGCGCCCAAAGTAGGGTATCCAAAGCAAGCTCCAGTTCCTCATATTGAGAGAATTCAGTCACCGGGGTAGTACCCCATTGCAGTAAGCTAGTTGCGCCATTGGTGTAATTGAGGAAGTTTTTTAGTTGATCAAAAGGCCCCCTGTAGTGAGCACCACTGTTAACTTTTTGGCGGATATGGTCTATCTCCACTTAATTAATTGCGCAGGGGTTAGCCCACTGAGCAACGGCCAAACAATATGGATATCGTTGACCTTGATTAAGTGTAATAACTTGATATAAAAATTTAGGAGGCAATCGCCCCAACTACACTACTTTTATTTAGTATAAATTATATAGAAGATCTTCTCTGCTCACGCTCACTCTTCTTCTCCTTCTTCCAATAAAAAAACCTCTCCCTCCTTGTTCATCTCATCCTGCTTATATTGTAACAATTTCAGATGAGATTACTTACATGGCTTAGTAACCCAATTCACCATATATCATTGGTGTCATCAAATCTTCATTCATTAATCTCACAACGCCCAATTTGAGGCGATTTACCATCAATCCAATATCGCCTCATTTTGAAGTGCTTATATTATCGTTACTAGTTTGATTCCAGCAAATTCCATTCATTTTGCTGGATGACCATAGGCTTATCGTCCAGTCATATTAAATTCACAACACACCCTCTACAGCTCCCCTCTCCTAAATTAATTCTCTCTTCTCTAGTCATGGCGCCACACTTCTTAACCATGGCTCCTTGACTTCCTCATAAATATGGATGTGGTTAAGTGCCTTCTCATAATTGGCCCAAAATTCCTCTAAAATATTGCGCATGTCATCCTCATCTCCGTTGGTGATTTTTTATAGTGCAGCCCCATGTAGGGATAACCAGATGTTGAAATTCTTTACTGAACTAAGAAATATAAGCACAGGTATTTTCGCTCTTCAATTGGGTACAGCTGTGTGAAGACAGTGTATCTCCTAACAAACGTTAATCATGATAAAGTATAAAACTTTATTAAAAATTTTCTGAAATCCTCCATAGTCTCAGTAGGTACCTCCAGCTTGGAGATCTTTCATTGATGGTATTTCTTCAGAATATGCATTTCCGTGTATATCCTCTTCATGCTGGCCCAAGCACTTTTTATACCTTGCCTCTGGTCAGTCAATTTACTCCCCCAGCCCCAAACCTTTTAGATTTCTCCTTATGGTCTGGTAATATTGGTGGATTAAGATGTTTGAAGCATAAGGCTGCTTTGTCCTAGGTCAGGCATGTGTTGGTAAAAACTGTTCACTCTTAGTATCATTTACATGGGTGCCAATCAAACAGTAATTTTCAAGCTAAATTTGACTGAATATTTCTGATAATAATTGATTGAGGGAATGGGACTGGTTTGAGGGGCTGAGCTAGTAGATAAGGTTTAATCCACCAGAAATTAGTATCATATGACTTATACTAAGCAAAAGCTTAATGTTAGGTTAAAACTTCTAGTGAATTATCTGAATCTGGATTTATGCTACTTCTGCTAAAAGATGTTGGTAGCGGGGCGATGGTAAAGTTGAGGTCTATAGGATATTGGGTTGATAGGGCTGGTGGCAATTTCCTATGGTTGGTCAAACCAAAATTTCAACAGGGGTATCAGTGTAAAGATAGCAAAAGGCGATAAGCTAGGGATGTTTACTCAATTTATATGTTATATAAAGCCACTTCCTATTCCCACCCTGCCTATCTTATTATATGTTGAGGGGATTTGCTCTCATTTAGAGAATTATCTCAACTACACTATCAAAATGGCAAAATATACTAGGTTAAGTTTCTCCAATCTCTAAAATTTCCTAAATTCCCCACATCCATAGTTTTGCCTACTTTTTACTTTGATTTCATGGTATGTGTAAAAATTTACTTAAGGATTCTTAGGTTATTATTGGAAAATAACCCCAGTAATCTTTTTACTGCTCAGGTTTTGTTTCTTGTGCACTTCGTCAGCATTGTATAGTATATTAGATTATTGGTTGATAATAGTATGACGACTATTATCCATAGGTGTGTGTGTTTCTTATATCTCAGCCCAATGCTCAGCCAGTATTCCAAATTGAAATATTTGAAATGTCGTGATCTAGGGATTTGTTCCCTCATTCTGTCCAACCCAATCTTCTCTGAGATTCCCTGGTGACAGTCTCTTTGGTCCAACACACAGTCAGCAGCAATCCCCAATTGTTTCTCCTTCTTTTCTAGATCCCCGCTCAGATCTTTACTCTTTTCCCTAAGAGTCTCCCAATTATCACACACAGCAATAATATCCTTAAGAAGAATAAAACAATTGAAAGCTGATAGTAATTTACTACTTAAACTATATACTAGATAAAAACTATATGGATAAACTACTGTGGTATTATCCGTTTTTTATTATAAGTGAATCCTAGGGAATTATATAGTGGGGAACTGGTCATCTATCCCTTGGTTGACTTATTTTCAATGAAACAGCAGCCGTTGCCATTGAATCACCAATCCTTGTCTCAGCAGCGATGGTCTTTCCCATACTGGCTAGGATTCCGTCATTGGACATCCTCAAGACCTAAATGGAAAGAGTCAGAAAACGTGTCCCTAACGTTTTCCTCTTGATCCAAGCAAACCAACCATATTTGGCTAGCGACCTACTTAGGTAATGGGACTTATTACCCATTAAGGAAGGTCATGCACCATCTGATCAATTCACTAGTTGCAGATGGCATCACTAGCCTCACAACTTGCTACTCATCTCCAATCAGTCGGTGATGAAACCTGACCAATCCCAATCAGTACATCTGATAGTTAATCACTATCAGATGCCCCTATTTCGTTGGCAACTCCACCTAATGAGATCTTAAGTATTTGTCTGGATCGATCCCTGATGGATATGACCAGGCAAATATCCTAAAATCCCCTGAACATAATTTAATCCAAAATTTGGGCCAACCAATTTCCCATTCTACTCGTCTTAGGGAATTATCCCCTAGCGATTCCTGGTAATCTAGAAGGCTGAGAATATGGGCAAAAATCTCAACAGTATGATTAGATGATTTTTCTATAAATCCTAATTTCCATCTTCTGATTCCAGAACTACCATTAAATTTATTTTCATATATCCCTTTATTGCATCCACCCTTTTCTTTGCAAATTAACGCCAGAATTCTTAGGGTGGAGAGCGTCTTAATTTATGCTTTTCAGATTTAGAGGTTTATTTAGGGAGTAGTCAATAATAGAGTGCTCTACCTTCCATCTCTAACTTAATTCTTGCACCAATTCTACAATCTGACCCCTTCCCGCCCAAGCAAGTATCATGGAATACTTATAGCCCATGAAGTAGGTGCAGTACCCAAAAACAGCTCAAGAACCCCAGAAACCATAAATTTTATATAGGTCAGTGCTCTCACTTGTATAGTAATAGCCTATTTTGCTTTGGGAATTCCTCTTTATAAAAACTCTTCCCTTTCATTTTTTATTTTGCTTTTTGTAAAAGTATTTTGAGCATCATGGCATGCATTGTGTTTACCTCATGATTATAAAAATGGCTTACCCTTACTTACTAGAGGGCTTTGGGACCATATAAACATAGTTTCTTGGTCACTTGGGTGATTCCTTATAGATTGCAAGTTTGCAACCAGAGATAACTTGGGCTCCCCTGGTCCTTGCATATTATTCTGCCAGGTTTACAATTTCTGCTGCAATGTAGCATGGAACTCCTGACATCCCACTTCTTACCTGCCCAAACCCTTTTTAACATTTCCGAGTCTCTTAATTAGTTTGATTGTCACCTCGTGTGGCTCCTTTGGCCTCCTAATGGAATCCTTTACTAGTCAAATGTTTGTGCAATAATAAAGATGTGCATCTTTAAAACCTGCCACACGGTTTTAACTTGCCTCTAGTAAAGTCCATAGATTTATACATCAAGGCGCCGTTCTCTCACAGTTAAGCGTCCTCCCACTTCAATACAGCATCGCCTTGTACTTTCCACGGTGAATTTCTGGTTGCTGAGGTTTCAGAAACCAATAAATTTATTAATCCATGCCCACAGTCAATCATCTTCCTGCAGTTTCATTACCATTTCTACCCCATTATCCTGATGTCAACGCCATGAATATATTATATAATTTACCTAATGACATTGATCTTTCTTAAATGACCAATCTGATGACTCTGAGAAGCTCCTTACAAGCTATAATATTGTTTGATGCGCCATTCCAGCCCTAACTCAACCTCCCACCCCATGTATTTCCATCACTGATAATACCACAGTGTCCACTGGCTGCACAGACCCCCTGGGTTTATGCCCATTTTTAAGGATAGTGTCAGTATTTGAGATGATGAGCGAGTCAAGATCACTACTCCCAAATTGAGCCTCAATATATTGACCAATATATTGAATCTCAAGCCAACATGAAGGAATTTTGTCACTGAAGGCACTGATGAAAGTTTTGATTGGGAAGCATCATGCACATGAAAATTGATAAATATGTTTTCAGAAATTTCATCCCCTGCATTCTCAACCTTGAAAGGCGCGACACCCACCACTTCAGTCATGAGGACATCGCAGAACAATAAAGGTATGGACCAGGTGGCCGATCTGGAAGTCTGTATAAGATCCCAATCATAGAGGGCCACAAAGGTCCCCTAGGCAACACGTCCACACACTTTATATAAAGAAAAGCACTTTCTAACTCATTAGAGTAGTCTATTATACCACATCTTTTCATCTTCATTGACCTCTCCATCAATTTAAAGCTTTGAGACCATTTTTGAACTTTGACTAAGTCTAGAGAACTGTTACACTGAGATAAGTGGTGCTTTTTACAAAGCTCTGAGCTGTAAAAGTAAAATTTCTATCCAAAAATATAGAGAATATTAACAATCAAAAAAACCAAACTTCTGAATGATTAAGAAGCATAATTCAATAGTTAACACCTCAAATATGAAGTACCTCCCATGCAGCCTAAAATTTTAAAGTTTTGGTCCATCTTCCAGTTTACCCTACCTTCCTTTGACAATGATTAATATCAACTTCAATATGAGGACCTCAAAGAGACCATTCAACAGTCATTAAATGGCATCTACTCTGTGGGAGGTTGATCCAGTCGCTCCCAAGCTTCTTTGGTGCATTCCAAGATGTGAGATTTATATACTTCAGCTCTACTACCGACGGAAGAGTTTTCATTGAGTACAAAATGTTATCTGTGAAGCTTTTTCCATCCCTCCATACATCACCTCCTACAAATAGTCGGCTTTCATCACCATTAAGTTTCACAACAATTTAGGGCTTACTCAAACACTACACTCAAAAATAATCAACTTCTAAAAACGCGGTCTCACCTTTGTTAAAGACAATCAGGAAGCTATTTTTAAAAATTTTCAGTTAATCAGCAATGCTCAAAACTAACTTGTGGTGTTGGATAGCAGTAATTTTGGCACCTTTGAGGATCAACTTCAAAATGTACAACTCCTCGAGGCTGTCCAGAATCAACACCTCAACTAAATTAAGGATTGTCGTGAAATTGACCCTGGGCTCCGCTAGTGTGCCAGGCCAACCAGTATGAAGACTGGCGGCCCTTTGCTATTTAACCAATGTACCAACCCCTACAAGTCCTGCGTCCAACCTACCAATTAACTTTAATAGCTTCGCCTTTAGCCCCAGGCGTCCTCAGCGTGTGCCCTGGAAAGTCCTGCCTCCTTCCTGGGTGGCTCAGGCACTTCTGCACTGCCCCACCCTCATGACCCTTCACCAATCAATCTAGGCATGCAACGGCGAGTCCATCCCCCTTCTTGGGCAGCTATGGCACCTCCCGCGCTGCACCCCGCTAGGGTTGGTGGCTATGCAGCTCATCCTCTGGTAGCCAGCTAGCCAGGTTACAACTGGTTCCTCATAAGGAGGAGGCATGGGAGCTGGAAGCGCCGGCCACTCCAGGCGTGATCACCTGCAACTATTGAGGATCTCTTATACCACCTCCCCACTCTAGTTGCACTAAGCTACTTCAAACAAACTGGAAAGATGACAAATGAGAGATTTTCTATTAGGAGGGAATGAACGACTATTTATACTACTTTTCAGGGCTACTGCGCCCAAGTACTCTTTGGCCAATCATCTGCTGGAAAACCCATCAGCCTCTTGATGCCACAAATCTCTATCTATATGAAACTCTATTGATTAGTACTCATAGCAATTCCCTCCAGATCTGCTCACTGATCACCGAATAAAAATTAGGTCAATCCATTCTCAGCATAAGTCGCTGGTCAATTATATATAAGTTTGTAAATAAATAGGAATTTGAGCATCCTCAGCATGAGTTGCCAGTGCTACAAATTAGTCAGCAGAACCATTTTGGATGAGTCATAACAAATTCATCAGCTTTACACTGGAAATTCCCACAATGATCATTGGATGACATTTTGGCAGTGACGCAGCTCCCGCCAAACCTAAACTCAATCAAATATATAACATTATTTTTTTATTTATTTGAGGCAAGCCAACCAGGGGACGGACATTACTGAAATGGAGAAATAAAGTATTGACATGAAACCTGAGCAGGGTCAACTCTGTCGTAGAAAGTTTTTTCACCTTCAGATTGGGACTCGGATTTTTCTGGTTACATCATGGGTAAGGTTTTCATGTTATTATACCTACTAACCGCCAATAGCTTCCTTCAGCTGGCACCCTGATCAATGTGTGAAGGGCGGGAATTGAACCTGCAACCTTTGGGTTGGTAGCCATACACCCTACCAACTCACCTTCCACCCCCTAAATATATAACATTAAATAGTATTGAACTAGGCGATTAACTGGCAATTACGCCCAACTAACCAAAACCCCTAATTTGGATACTATTGGAAGGATTCATCTGGTTAAAATCCTGACAAGGATCATGTGTGGACCCTCCAGCAGCACTACCAGGGGAGTTAGCCTCCCATGATATCACGTCCAGGAGTGAAGGTCCTGAGGGCTCAAGGACATTCCAGTTCTGTGGTGCCTACTACTGGTATCCTAATAATTCCTGAAAAAGAATGTTTTGTTGGAACTCACTGCTTTACAGGATTAATACACAATGTGGCCCAGGGGTGCAAGCTACGAGTGGATGGAGTCCCTCTTAGCCCTAGAGTCTCAATTGAGGCCTATTGAGTAAGGTAGATAATTTTAGCGCATTCACCAAGCTCACCAATAACAGCATTATTAATATTGAGCAAACGTGTCAAAGGTTGAAACATTCTTAAGTAGCTTTAAGAGCCAGCTGCTCCTCCAACGCGCAGAAAATCAGCACTGAAGGAACAGGTTACTCATAAAGTCTCCATTATCTCTATAAACTGAAACTGAGATGACACTCAAGTGGACCTCGAAGGTTTGGCACAATGACTGGACCAACAGGACTTTGCAACTATGCGGAAAATGAGATTTCTGAGCCTGCTCTGGTTCCTGGTGTCATTACTCTTTCCACTACTATCGTGACTAACTTATAACTTAGTTTAAAGGAGAAGTTTGCCCCAAAGCAGTAAAACATTGCTTTTTCCTATATGATTATGAGAGTTCCATGTAAGAGGCTACTGATCAACAGAAGTTGGACATATTCATTTCTATCTGAATAGCACCACCCAGAGACTATGACTCATCACTTAAAAGGAAGCCATACCTGGGAACAAGTCAGTAATGCCCTAATACAGAATTTGGAAGCAATCAAACCTTAGCCAATCAAAAGCAGGCGTTCATGGGCTATATTTGAGCAAATATGAAAGTCCTGTGGAGTTCATCAGCCGGTTCTATGCGCAAGCACAGCACTGGGTAACCACTAATTGTATTACCTTGGACGATGCAATAACTGTGGTGATCTCTGAAATGAGATCTTATCCAGAGGTCCAAATGCATATGATCGGCTGGAAGAATGGTTTCACTTGAATTTGGGAAATCAAGGAAGCGCTTAATGAAACACCTACTTCTAACTTGCACCCCAAGTCTAACATATCCAGTTCCTTCAGTCACCTTCAGGTCCACGTCATGAAAAGCCAAAAGAACCCCAGGCCTCATTTCTACAACTGCAATGGGTTCTATCACAGCGCCAAGGATTATTGGAAAAGACTCGCCGAGGAGGCAGCAAAAGGGCCGTCATCATGAAGGATAAGGCATTTCATGCTGAAATCTCTATACCACCTCTAGAAAAATCAGTGAACTCTAATGAGTCTGAGGTTGTCATACCAGAAGAAGAAGTTTGGTACCAATTGATAATAAAGAATCAGATACTTCTACTCTATTTCTGATGAATCTTCTATGCTACTCACATTACCTCCTCATTTTGAGAGTTTAGTTATACGTGTCACCATAAGAGTCCATAAAATCCCTGTCCATGCCATTATCAATAGTTGTTCCCCATGAATCTAATTTCATCTATTTTAATGATGATTATCAAAAATTACTCTGGACTTGCCACAATACATGGAATATGGCATGGACGGGCTGCAATGAACCTAGTACATTGGGGCCTATTCTTCTCTGCAATTCACTTTGGGAATCTTTCTATGAATACACCCACCATTGCATTAGATAATCCGAGCTATGACCTACTCCTAGGTGCTCAGTTTCTCTAAGACTACTCTGCTGTAGTGCACTTTAATTAGGTGTTTTTTATCCCAGATGGGACACTGGGTCCCACTGTTGTAAAAACCTCACATGTGATGCAAAAATGGAGGTCAAAGCTTGGGCTTGCCTATAGGAGAGACAAAGCTGAATTGACTGGCTCAAGTATCATATAAGAAGCTCTCTCTCATGGAATATCTCTCATGCAGTAGATAGCCTAGAAGGCATGCCAATTTATTTGCCTAAGATGACCAGTATACCGCCATAGTCTCAGGTTATCATTGACACCCATGTTCGTGTTAACATTCCTTCTGGACGCCTGATGGAAGTCTAAAGCCTAGATAACCAATCTGTCAAGGAGTTCATAACATGACCAGGACTTTTAGATCTCGCTTATGCTGGATACATATTAGTGTTGCTGGATAACCTCACTGATAAACCTAGGATAGTAAGATGTTGGGATTTTTGCCCACATTTTCAGCCATCTAGATTACCATGGTCACTATGGGATAATTCCCTATAGAAAGTGAATTGGATATCAGTTGACCCCAATTTTGGATTAAAAATGTTTGGGGGATTTTAGGTAATTCTCCTGGTTCAGATCCGTCAGGGTCATCTGGGTGAATGCTTAAGATCTTGTTAGGCAGAGTTGCTGACAAAATGGGGGCATCTGATAGTTAATCGATGATTAACTATCATGTATACTAATTAGATCACTGGGTTTCATCACTGACTTATTAGGAACTTAAGGAGCAAGTTGCGAGGAAAGTGATGCCGCCTGAAGCTAGTGAATTGATCAGGTGGTTTGCGGCCTTCTATAATGGGTAATAAGTCCCATTACCTAAGCAGGTCACTTGCCAAATATGGTTGGTTCGCTTGGAACGAGTAGAAAACGTTAGGGACACGTTTTTTGACTCTTTCCATTTTAAGTCTTAAGGATGTCTGATAACAGAATCCTAACCAGGATGGGGAAGACCATTGCTGATGAGATGAAAAAGGGTAATTCAATGGAAACGGCTGCTATTTCATTGCTGAGGCGCCAACTGAGGGTTGGGCGCTGAATTCCTTCTTTAAATCCCCCTAAGAATTCATTTAGTAAAAAAAAACTAATTAGCAGAATTCATTATTAGTTTTATTTCTATTCATTTTCAAGGAAATTATTGCTGTGTGCTTTAATTGGGAATTTTTATAGGATAAAGTAAGGATCAAGGATTCTAGGAAGAGAAGCTGAGCTGAATTGAGAATTGCTGCCAACTTTGCATCGCCAGAGGAAAAGGCCATAAAATAGGATCTGAGCGTGGATCAAGATAGGCGGATAAGGGAATAAATCCTTACTGAGGACATCTAGAGTTTTTGAGGAGGAATACCGGTCAAGCGTTGGACCAGAAACTAGTGATCTATTCAACTACAGATAATAGTCTTCATGCTAATATCAATTGTATAACATATATCATCAGACAAAGCAAGGATATCACAAAACTGAATCTGTGCAAATATCAATTTTAGGGGCTAGTATTCGTGAACAAGCAGGGAAGCCCCTAGAACTTTAACAATTGATGCTCACTACAGGGGTTATAGTTGAGTAGGATATACTAGGACAAGATGTCATACAAGGATGAGTTAAGAAAACTCTGGATGGAGTGATCAAACGTTAGCAAGAGCGCTTTACATTCTGTATAAAAATGAGAATATGCTGCCTTGGAGGGGGAGTTACCAAGATAGAGCAAGGAGTCAAAGATGTCTTTAGTTTTGGCAATGAGTTACTAGGAAAAGTAATGTCATTAAAGAAAAAAAGAAGAAGATTTAGTTTGAGAAATATTATTCTTAAAAATGGAATGTGAAGCAGATCAATTCAATTATGGGCATTCAGCGCAGATATAGAGCAGTTGATTAAGTAATTCAGGGAGTTGAAGGCTCACAAAAGTGAATGTGAGCAATATGTAGCAACTGACGCCAAAGAGAGGACCACAAGGTCTCCAGTTGGAAAAGAGACTATTCCATGAAATATGCTGCCCACTTTACAGCCATTTTGTTAATGACACCAAACATTACTCCTCAAGTTAGTTGAGTACCCAACACAAGAGTGGTGACTAGAGAAACTTTGGAGGAATTTTAAGCTATGCCAAAATTACCTACATTCCATCATTATAACGCTACTGCATTTTCCAATTATTCAACATGACAATGTTTGGTTACAGAGATCGTCAAAAGGCTTTAATGATTAAAGCTGTTTAGATACCAATTATCAGAACCTAGTGTTACCCCATCTAGAGGGGGACAGCTGGTCGTACTCAGAGGCCAAGGTGGCCATTATGAAATATGAAAGTCCCACGCGCATGTCAAAGCGCAAGCAAGAATTCATGGAGATCTAATTACAGAAGGATGAATCCTTAGTTAGTTTTGAATTTTGTTTCTACCAAGAATCACAGATTTTGGTCAGAGTAAAAATGATAATAATTTTGATGCATAAATCGTGCTGCAAGTGGCCCTTTGGCCCTATTGCAATTTACATCAAATGATGTCTTCCATGGTTGCAAAGGAGTTTAAAACCTCACAGATGGTGGATTATTTTAAAATATTAGGAGCAACCAATGTTGCTCCAAATAGAAGTTTTAAACTGAATCCAGTACGAAATTCAAATCTCATGAAGGTGACAGAGGGCGCTAAGGAGTCCAATAATCAAACCGTGGTGGGATATAAGCTCAAAAATTTCAACCGGATCAATAAGAAAGAAAAATGCTGTTACTAGTGTGGAAGAAGAGGATACTTCACTGTTCACTGCAAGAAGTTTAAGGAACAGATCAATGTGGTTAAAATAAAAAGGATTTAAACCTGCACAGGAGTCAGGAAAAAGGCCCGCGGCCTAGCTGGGAACAATCTAGAGCTGCAGAAAAACCTTTTCCCCCTAAAATATTACATGAAGAAATTGACATTAGTGATCTGTTCGGTGATGATGCCACACAGGACTAACTATATCAAGTGGTCAATTTAGATTTGAACGCAGTAACCAGATCTAGAGCAAAGGGGATTGACCCCAAAATAATTAGGGAAGTTGCTTGGCCGTATGTGCAACAACTGGTGGAAAAATTTGAGCCATGGAGAATCCAGAAGAATCAAATAGAGTCAAATTAGATGAGGCACACCTGTCTATTCCCCTTAGCGCAATCAAGAAATCATTTCCTGATCTATTGGCGTATATAATTCACACCCTCAATTTGGCATATAATGCCGCTATAAACTCAGTAAATATATAGTTTACAATACTCTGAGTGTACATATACAGACATACTGGTTAATCAAGTATGGGTGCAGGCAATAGTTGACAGCGGAGCGCCTATCAATAT
This sequence comes from Massospora cicadina, assembly GCA_022478985.1. Classification (NCBI taxonomy): domain Eukaryota; kingdom Fungi; phylum Entomophthoromycota; class Entomophthoromycetes; order Entomophthorales; family Entomophthoraceae; genus Massospora; species Massospora cicadina. The sequence goes on along the minus strand of JAKSZP010018460.1, from coordinate 54,334 downwards.
TGTCTCAACCAAGCTGGTAAAAAAGATGAGGATCTTGCCCAATTTAGAACACAAGAATGATATGGGACAGCTAGGCTGAATACCACTATCTCCTGTGTGAGCATATAGTGCTCTACCACTTCAATTTTAATCTTTAGTGGTATTCTCCCCAGCAATAGTTTTGGCCAAATAAAATTATGATACTCTGATCAGGATGGAGTTTCTATGAAAATTTGGAGTTAAATGTAACTTTGCGGATAATACGTTGACCATATTGGATCAGACGTTACCATTAGTTTATCAGAAAGATGGGGAAGCTCCACTGACCAGGAGGAATAACTTCATCAATCAGATCTACAATTATGGCATTGTCCCAATTTGTTACCACGTAGCTGACCAAAAGCGACTAGAAACGCTAATGGAAATCCTGGAAAATCAGTGAGTTCCATTGAGGATTAAGAATTTGAGGACCATACCACCAGGAATGCAGATCATAGTCAACACAGAATTGACATTGGAGATACCTGAATTGTTGTATGGATAAGTTGAAAGCCCCTGGAAGAAGTCTAGAGTAGAGCATTGGGTGGCTCCTGGAATAATTATTCCATGCCATAGGAAAATTTGAGTTCTCCTAGCAAATTTGAGTGAAAACCGATGATTATTGAGAAGAATCAGATTATTGCATTTGTTCATCTAAACCCAACGGCTGAATGAAGAAAATCCACGACTTTGTGACCCTTGATGAAATAGTACTACTGGCAGGGGTGACTGAAAGCATCAATTTATTGGTTTATCAAGAGCAACTCACTGATCTGACGGACAGACAGAAGGAGAAGATGCTCAAATTAATTGACAAGTATTGGGTAGTATTTGCTTAGAATAATCATGATTTGGGATGTGTGAGAAATGTAATCCACAAAGTTGACAAAAGGGGAAATTTGCTGATAAGAATGAGACTGTTTCAACTGTCAAAGGCGGCCAAAGCAGTAGTGGAAGGAGAGTTTAGTAAAATAGTGAAGCATGGGCTTCAATTTCTATCATCAAGTCCCTAGGCGAGCCCTGTCCTTATTGTGAAGAAGAAGGATGGCTCTAATTGGGTGGTGATCAATTATTGGAAGCTGAATAAGATTATGAAGAAGGATTCATATCAACTACCACAAATTGACAATGCGTTAGATTGATTGGGTGAAGCGAAGTATTTCTCTGCAATAGATCTAATATTGGGATACTGGCAAATCAATTTGCCATCAGAAGACCAAGAGAAATGCTTAATCATTACTGCACAGGGGCTGTATCAACCAACAAGGATGCCCCAAGGTATATGCAATGCGCCTGCAACCTTTCAGAGTGCCATGGATGCCATATTGAATGACCTGAAGTTGCCATGCGTCCTGGTTTACTTGGATGATATAAATGTGTTCAGTAGGAAATTTACTGACCATTTACACCACTTTATAGAAGTTTTCAAGTGATTATCCGCGGCTAACCTGAAGATCAAACCGAGGAAGTGCTACTTCTTCAAGAGAGAGGATTGGAATATTTGGGATTTGCAATAAACTCTAGTAGACTGCAGCCGCAAGCCCAGAAAATTGAAGCCATAGAGCGAATGGCTGTGCTAAAGAGTGTCCAAGATATCCAAGAGTTCCTTGGAATGGTCATATACTATTTAAGATTCATTTGAGATTTTGCAAGAATTGCTGAGCCCCTCTTTCATTTGCTAAAGGATCTGAAAAAGGATTTCTTTGGAGCGAAGAGGCCCAGAGTTCTTTTGATAAATTACACCGGTATTTAATAGATTTCCTATTTTAAAATATCCAAATTTCAATCAAGAATTTATAATACAGATTAATACTTTGTTAATGGCGATCAGTGCCATCCTGAGCCAAGTGGATGAATTTGGGGGAAAGATAAGGTAGTGTATGTGAGCTGGACACTTTCAGCCGCTGAGAGGAATTACACCGTGACTGAGCGTGAATGTCTTGTGGTAATTTATACATGTAAACAGTTCTAGGTGTATATTCATGGAATGCACTTCAAAGTGGTGATGGACCACTCCTCATTGCATTGGCTACACATTTTAAGTGATTCAGAAGGATGACTGGCCTGATGGGCATTAAAGCTATAGGATTATGATTTTTGAGATAGTCTACCAAGCTGGAGCTTCTCATCAGAATGTGGATGCCTTATCAAGGTTACCAATGGTACAAGTGGTATACCAGCAAGCGGATGAGCTATTACAGAGAATGGTTGAAGGGGAAATCGGGAATAAACTCCAAGAAATTTCAAGGTGTGCTTCAAAAAGCGATGGAAGACACTGAGACCATGGATGGACAAGTTTTCAAGATGATCAATGGGAAACAAATATTATTTCTAAAGCTATCAGAACAAGAAGCTATTGTTTAAGTGCTCATTAGATTGTCAGGCATGTAGTCCTATGGAATATATTAATCCGTTTGTCAGTATTATTACTGGGAGTCCATCAACTATGATGTAGCGGGTTATCCATCTTGTTGTGTGGAATTTAAGTTGCATAATCCCCACAAGAGAACGACTGAATACCAACTGGTCCGCCCTGGATTTTCTTGGCATATGGTGTCCATCACCGTTATGAGACAATTAACTATTAGTACCAGGGGAGTCAAATACATCATAGTTGCAATCAACCATCTGACTAGATGGGTTGAGATGAAGGCCCTGGCGAAAGTAGATGCTAGAAGAACTTCACGGTTTATCCTAGATCAAGTAGTATACCAACATGGATGCTTGCAGACCTTGTTGAGTGATAATGGAACAAATTTCAAATCTCTTGTGATCCTGCGATTAAATGAAGTAAAGAGGATCATAGGACTTGGGTCTGTACCATACCAGCTGGAGATGAACAGACTGGCAGAATGGGTCAATGAAACTCTGGCCATGACACTGAGGAAGCTGGTTTCAGGAATAGTTCCGCTGAGGAACGTACCTTATTTTAAGATGCTTGCATACAATATAAGTCATCATACAGCAACGGGAAAAATGGCGTTTGAGTTGATATATTAAAGAAAGCAAAATTGCCACCAATTTTATATTTGGTGGTTTAACCATCATTGAAGATAAGTGATGAGCAGTACCTGATCTGCTTGTTGAATATCCTGACCAAGAAAAATCCCAGGCATTCAATACGACCTTAAAGAAAATGATCAAGGAAAAAATGACGGATGATAAGAGCCAATCAGACTTATCAGAATACTAAATAGGTGAAAGAGTTGCCTATTGTGATATGCATGGTTTTGAGAGAAGAAACAAGCCAGAACCATTGTGGTCAGGTCCATTTGAGATTATTGCCAAGATGGAAACAGATGCCTATTTTATTAAGAGCCTCTTGGATAAAATGATAGTGAATTGAGTCCATGCTAAGCATTTAAAGCAGTGGATCAATGAAAAAATAGTAAAAAGAGTGTTCCCAAAGGATGGCTGAACCATTAAAATGGTCATGTCCTGATGATTCGGTTAAGATAAAAAAAAGGACCGCTTAACCAAACTAGATGGTTAAGTCTTAAAAATAAGACCTTCGAATTATAGAAAACTGGTGGGTCTAAGTATACCTAGGAACCAGTTTGGGGAGTAAATATAAAAAAGATGGACCGATGAACCAAGTGAAGGTCATGTCCCATATAAAAGGAGAAAAAAATAAAAAATAGATAAAAATATAGGATATATATTAAAAAGCTTAGAAAAACATATATTTCTATAATTTTTATTAGTTATCCTCATATCAGGGATGAAGCCACCTATGTCCCCTCTTTGGGGATGGAGGATGGATCGCAATAGGAGTAAATAAAACATCAAAATCTATATGAGATTGGATGCTAGCAAGGGCTATTCATACTTAAAGCCAAGTTTGCTGAGCGGAGCTGATCACTGTGAGAACGCAACTAAAGGAAAAGAGATGGAAATGTCAGTACTTGCTAAACATGATACCCCAGATCGGAGAGGAAAGCAAAAAAACAAGAAGAGGAAGTCAGTGAATAAACCAGAGTAATCCCAATATGCCACCGGAGCTGAAAGATTTGTCTTGAGTGCTTTCTGACAGGCTTTGTCAAGAACATTTTTATGTACTGGAATCAAGCAAGAAATACTAGGTGAGGGTTACCAAATCATGCCTCCAATCAAAGCATTAGGGTAAGGTACCAATGGGACACGCCAGAAACAAAATAGTCGTGCAGGGAGCGGATGGCATCCTGTAGATGATGACTATGAGCTTCTTGGAAGCAAAAGCATAATGAGCGAAGGAAGCTAGGAGAGGCGAGAAGCTTCATGGCCCAACTTCAAAGAACTTGGCTAGCAAAGTGAAGAGCATAGGCTGCCCCCCCCTCGGGTTGGGACCATCTAGTACTAAAAAAAAGAGCATAGGCTGCAATGTCTTAATCTAGAATGTTTTTGAGATTGGAGGGGTTCAGAGCTATGGATAGAGCCTTAGATACTCAGGTCCTCAATTCTGCGTAGGGGAGTTCAAAATGTTTGTAGTTTCTGATAACCAGTTCAGTTGACAGAATAGCAGGTTTGTAATAATGGCTAAGTCAGAAAAGGAACTCCAGAAGCAAGCCCAATACAGCAAGGAACAATTGATTGAGAGTTAGGGCATTGCTTCAGGAGGTTCAAAGATGATTGTAGGAGTACCAGCAAATGGAGCCAAATCCAGGAGAGTTTCATAGTCTAACTCAGGAATCAATGATAGAGGGAGGAATGGTTGCAAGTCATTTGAGATGACTGCTAACCTGGTTTTGTCAGAATTGGATACATTTTCCAGTAATTGCATGGAAGGACTGGTCACAGGTACTTTACTGGGAGTATGAGTCCTGGGGAACCATAGAAGAGGTTCTTTCTCGCAGAACGACTCATCAGTTGGAAGAGCCAAACATCTTTATCAGATATGCTGTCAAGCAGATGTTGATACTGAGACTCTAAATTTGACAAAAAAGCTGGATGAGAGGGGGGATGTCAGAGTTTTCATGATAGTCATCACTATGCATTCTGAATCAATTAAGCCTTAATCTTGGAGAAATTAATCTCAAAATTAATGAGATAAGCTAAATATTTATTTAGGGAAGGTCAACCAGGGGACAAGCACTTTTCAATATAGTGGGGATAAACTAATGAAATTTGAAAATTAAAAGACACCTTAGAGGGTTCAAGGCCCCTCTTGTTGTCTCCAGGATCACCAAGTTTAGGACAGTAGGGTTATGCTGGCTTATTCTTGGATACAGCATGAGTGAAGAAAAGAATCAATCTTTAGGAACTATATGGAGAACCATGTATTGATTGTCCTTCTGTTACGTGGGGTCATGTTTCCAAACAACCATGCTTGGAAATGTTCCAATATATGGCAGTGGAAACGATTGATTGTTTCTTGGATTGTAGGCGTTGCTCCTGTAAACGATTCCAGTACTATCATATGGATCGTCCATAGTGCTATTGCTACTATTAACGCCCAAAGGGATGTGTGGATAGTTGACTCCATGTTTAGAGCGTACATGTTCCTAGCTAGACTGAATGGTTGTCCACTTTCTTGGCGGAATAGGCGCATAAACTCTTTCCATAAAGCCACTGATGTTGGACATTGTTCTAAACGGTGTGATAGGCTTCCATAATGACCACATATTGTACATGAGGAATGGGCAGCATTTGACCATTATGCTGTGCGGTATACTCTCCTCATGCATCTCCACACATGTGCTCTTATCTTGGGTTGAAGTAGAGGGTGATGTGTGTATCTCCATACTCTTCTTTAGGTCTCCAGGTTGTATGGTTATTCATATGGTCCAGGTAATCAATCCTGGATATGGTACTCGGATTTCTGCATATTATGTTATCTGTGACTATTTGGCCATTAATTTCCTGTCTGTGAGTTAGCCTTGGGCGTCCTCGGTGGCTGGTTTGGCCACATATATGGATCTTCCACGTCGCTCTTCTCATGGCTAGGAGTATTCGTTTGAAATGTTCAGGAGTGCCATGTGGTCCTGAAGCTGTAGGATGGGACGCCAGATACTTGATTAATGTGTTTAGGTGATCTGGGTTTCTTAATTGGAGAGCTCTTGTAAAGTTATATCTTGCTGTTCTGGCCTAATGTATATCTGGAAGATCTGTGATAGTCACTTGAGCTATCCATGATCCTAGTATATGGGTCGCTTGCTCTACATAATTAGTAAGCCCCATACCTCCATTCCTTCTGGACCCAAATAGAGTTTAGAGGCGTACAGGTGGGTTATGGTTGGACCAAAGCCATCCTTGTAATAGGGCGTGAATTGTAGTAAAGAAGGCCGGTGAGAAAGCAATTACATGGGCAGTAAACCATATGACTGATTAAATCATAGAGTTGGCTACCGTGACCCTTCCTGTTAGACCTGTTTGATGTCCATGTAAGGAGGCAATGCGTTTTGTTATCTTATCTAGAAGTTGATTTTTCATCATGGAGTTTGCGTAACCTCCTTCTCCCAACCATACCACCAAGTGACGGACAGGTCCAGCTGTTGTCTTGGTGGTGAAGGGGTGTTTCAGTGGGTTTATTGCTGATTTTCGCCTCTTATATCTGGTGAGGAGTCTTGATGTTGTATTAGTTTGTTGGCCCATGGTAGATGGCGTCCAATGGGTCTGATATTTACCCAGGAGTATGATTTCCGTTTTCTCAGTGTTAAGTGATGCGTTGCTTATGGCTGAGTAATCTTGTATTAACTTCTCAATCCTGCATGCATCCTGATTGTTGGGTATTTCACCACACAGTCATCAGCAAAGGCCATCATTTTGACTGGTGGTTGGCCCTTAAAATTTATTCCTTTGAGAAGTATATTTGTATTCCGGATTAGAGGGTCCAAGCTTAAATTGTAAAGTAGAGGGCTTAAAGGGTCTCCTTGTCTGAGTCCTCTCTGTGGGATGACTGGGTTTATTAAGAAGCCTGCTCCACGCACAGCCATGGTGGCTGATTCTGTGAACATCACCCAGTTTATGAATCTATTTGGGAGTTTAGATACGAAGGCAGGCCCTGAGATAGGTCCAGTTCACCATGTCGTATGCCTTCTGTTGGTCCAAGAAGACAAGCGCTCCAGAGGTTTTGGACTGGCAGACATTTGCAGCTGTGTGGATGTTGTCCCATATGTATCTTCTTGGAACAAATCCATATTGTGATGGGGATGTTGCGTCAGTTGCAATTTCTCCTATCGTTTGGCCATAATTTTGTGAATATTTTTGTGTCTGTGTTGGTTAGGGGGAGATTGGGCGCCAGTTGGATAGGTTTAGTCTGTCTCCTTTTTTGAATAAGGTGACAGTGTAAACTCTGCCTCCAGGTAGGAGGCATTTTTTCATAATACACTTGTCATGGAAGCTAAAAGGATATTAGAAATGTTAGTAAAATATTTAATATAAAATTCATAGGGAATCTCATCAGGTTCAGGGCATTTCCCTCTTGGTGCACCATGTACTACTTCCAATAATTCCTCGTGTGATATTAGGTTGATTAAATTGTTATTTTGAGCTGTGGTGTTGATATGTACACTTGCGGGAATTTTTCAATTTTTTCTGGTTCAACCGGTTTGGATTTATATAAATTTGTATAAAACCTGTGCACTTCAGTGGCAACTTCTTCAGGTGTTTCCTCTATGGATTTGTCCGGTCATTGAACCTGTGTACAAGCTATCATATTTTTTCCTAGCATGGAATTGACAGAAAATAGCTCAAGCATGTTTCTCCATCTTTTATGTTTTTTGCTCTGTATTGAACCCCAACTCAGTGTTGGTGTTTGTGTATCAGGGTGTTTAGCTGAGCAAAAACCTCCACCCATCTGCGACCCCATCCAGGGCTGTACCCTGTGCATAAGACATTGTTTTCTAGGTGGTTAATTTCTGTCAAGTGTGCTTGATAATGGCTGAAGCTGCTCTGTATCTTCTAGACGTTGTATGTTTGATTTGTTGGGTTTTTATTCTTAAATTTTTACCATGTGGTTAGTGGGTCAAAACAGAAAGGTGTTTGAAAATACCAGGTTGAGGATATTTTCTCCATCCAGGATTAAAATTCTGAGTCAGCTAAACTTTCTGGGCATATTCTGCACCAACTGGGTGCTTGGGTAGTTGTTTCCACTGGTTTGTAGGACACCAAAACTAGCTGATGGTCAGAAAATATAATTTTTGTAGTTTTGAATTTATGAATTTGGTGACAGAAAATTAATGGTGCAAGTATCAGGTCTATCCATGACATAGAGATAAAGCACAATTTTGTACATGTGGGCGTGTCATGTTTTGTAGTAGGGGTGACCTTTTTGGTAGCGGATCATATAGTCCCAGTATAGCCTTTAGTACGCGAAGTTCCACTTGCCCTTGTGGTTCCTCCATTGTGTATGGCCATCATTCAGTATCTGGGTTAATCCAGCAGTTCATGTCTCCCATGAAAAAGTGTTTGATGGAAGATGGAGTTGTGTTAGAGCTGTTAAAAACTCTCATTGGTCTGGTGCACAGTTTGTTGCATACACACTGGCTATTGTGTGCATTTTGGTGTTCCATGAGAAGGTAACGGATAGTATGCAGCCATCCAGGAACAGATTTTTATTGATAAATTTTAAGTTTTGGTTCACACATACTATCACCCCACAGTGTTTTGACCAAAACGATATTGTTGGGAGGAGCATGTTTTCCCATGCCTCCTCCTCTCCCTGTGGACAGTGGGTTTCCTGCACCACTAGGATATCCACAGGTGGGGTTTGTAGGACTCTCAACTTCTTGGCTTGGGACGTTAAGGCCTTGAGTCCCGCTATGTTCAGCGTCCCTATCTAATGAGACGCCTGATGCGCCTCAGGAGCAGTTAGCAGGGCCCCCTGGCCCTAATCCCTTGCTCACCTTACTCTCCATTGCACCTCTGCTGTGAAGAGCATAACCATGAGTAGGAGTAGGGGTGTATTCTGCCCCTTTCATTGCCGCTGTTTTTTCTCCCCTCTTGCCTTTGCTGGTTTTCAAGATATCATTGCAGTGCACTTATGTGCTCTTATTGGCCGATTATTCTCTTGCACATTCCATTGTTGAATTTCATTCCTGATTGGGTTATGCTCCTCAATTTGGGGGTGCGCTGAACCCCTGTTTTGCCGCATTTATTTCCAAATTGGGTTCCACCGAATTCAATCTGTTTGGATTGGTTGTTTGGTTTTCCGCGGGATTTAATTGGTTCATTGATTCAAATTAATCCATGTCTTCCTTGATCTGTTCCAGTGATATGGATGATTCCGCCGAGGCCTTTGCCTTGGCCATGGCCAGCTTGTGAGCTTGTTTGGCCATTTTTTGTTCTTTCAGGGAAATTGTGTCAATTATTTTATATTGCTTATGTTCTCCCCAGTTGAATGCTTGTGTGGTATCTGTGATTTTAGCATACTCTGAGTTGTCTTCGCCCATTTCCTCCTCACAGAATTCCATTTCTCTCAGGCCTTCTTTTATGGGGCAAGCGTGAATCTTGTGCCTAAAGGCCTGGCAGTGGTTGCATATGGGGGGTGCGCTCTCTACTGTTGCGTGGAATAGTTGTGATTTTTTCCCATCAATAGTGAAGGATGCGATGTGGGGGATTTTTGTGATATCCTCCACTACCTCCTGGTTCAAGGAAATAATTAAGATTGCCTTCTCAGTGCTAAGGGTCTGCATCAGCTGCAATCTTTGCATTTCAAACTGTTTAATTTCTCTATAGGCTTCCAAGCCTTCTCAGAGATGTTGTTCAACTACTGTGCACATAATTGAAGTCAGAAGGTAATCAAGAATTATAAAAATATCATTTGACTCTGTTAACGTATGTGTTTGGTCAATACCAAATGCTGACCGTCAGGAAGGTTGAGTACCACTCTGACCTTCGCTGCTTCATTTACTTCTTATGCAGTTTTGAACTCAAGGTCTACCCAACCTTTGCGGATAGTATGGGTTGTTAAGTACACCGCATGTGGGAAATATTTAAGTTGGACTTCGCCAAACGTTTCCCACATTGTCAGTGTTTCTATGCACAAGAAAACTTTTATCCCATGTTCCACCAACAACAGTGGTTGCAAGTGGGATACTTCCATGTAACTGCAGTATTTTATCAAAAAATTTATGAAACCTGCGGGTGCACCACCTCAGGATTTTTTGTTTTTACTGATATTTTCATTTGTACCTGTGCGCTTGGTACCTTTGGGTAGTGCAGGCCCAGGTCCGCTGCCCTTTACCATGTTCGCCCAATTCTTTACTTTGTTACTCATACTCATCTCACCTAGTATTGATTATCAAATTTTACTGTTTGAATTGAATCATATTATTAAAAGTGATAGTAATCAGAAAGAAAATCTTTAGTTAATGAGATAAGCTCTAGAGAAGAATTAAGAATGATATGTGCCAAGAAGTGTTATGGGAAAATAACAAGAGTGAAAATAAATAAGCATCCTTAATTACGCCGTGAAATGAACATTGATGGCAAAAACCTCCTGTCAAGGATAAAGAAAAATCAGGAAATTGAGGATGCAAGACCAATAATCCTGAATATGACAGTGAATCATATGTCCTGACAGGGGGAAAGTCAATCCCAGGAACAGTATCAATATGAATAAATTGATCAGCCTAGCATGACAGAAGGTCATGGGGACTGTGCTCTGAATAGGAGTTAGCAAGGAGAAAGAGGAAGAGAACCGCATACTGAAGGTCATCCTGAGCAGTGTTGAGTACAGATATACTGTACTTCACTTGAGTCCAAGAAATACACAACCTAGTGTCCAATGTGATATTCTCCTATCCAAATCCTATTCTCGCTGGAAATCTAGGCAATATGGGGGATGTGTTGGGATTTTTGCCCACATTTTAAGCCGTCTAGATTACCATGGGTTGCTATGGGATAATTCCCAATAGCAAAAGAATTGGATAACATCTGATCCCAATTTTGGGTTAACAATGTTTGGGGAACTTTAGGTAATTCGCCTGGTTTAAATATGTCAGTGATTGATTCATGTGAATGCTTAAGATATTTTTAGGAAGAGTTGCTGACGAGACGAAGAGCTTATAGCTGATCAATGATTAACTATCAGGTGTACTGATTATGATCAGTCAGGTTTCATCACTGATCAATTGGGAATTTAAGGAGCAAGTTGCGAGGCGAGTGATGCTGTCTGCAACTAGCAAATCAATCAATTGGTTCACGACCTGCTATAATGGGTAAAAAGTCCCATTACCTAAGCAGGTTGCATGCTAAATATGATTGGTTTGCTGGGATCAAGTAGAAAACGTTAGCGACACGTTTTCTGACTCTTTCATTTTAGGTCTCAAGGATGTCCAATGACAGAACCCTAACCAGAATGGGGAAGACCATTGCTGATGAGATGACAAAGGGTAATTCAATGGCAACGGCTGCTATTTCATTGCTGAGGCGCTAACTGAGGGTTGGGCGCCGAACTCCTTCTTTAAAACCCCTAAGAATTCATTTAATAAAAAGGAGTTAATTAGCAGATTCATTATTAGTTTTAGTTCTATTCATTTTCAAGGAAATTATTGCTGTGTGCTTTAATTGGGAACTATTTAATAGGATAAAGAGTAAGGATCAAGGATCCCAGGAAGAGAAGCTGAGCTGAAATGGGAATTGCTGCCAACTTTGCATCAACAGAGGAAAGGCCGTAAACTAGAATCTGAGCTTGGATCAAGTTAGGCGGATAAGGGAATAAATCCCTACTTAGGACATCTAGAGTATTTTGAGGAGTATACCAGTCAAGCGTTGGACCATAAACTAGTGATCTATATAAATATGGATAATAGTCTTCATACTATCATTCATATATCATATATCTTCAAACAACGCAAGGATTGCATAAAACTGAACCTATGAAGTTATCAATTTTAGTGTTTAATACATGAATGAGCAGCGAAGCCCCCTAAAATTTTAAAATAGGGCCTAATACTCCAGCTGCTTATGCTCTCCGACTCACTGTAGAGGCAATCAGCGACTTTTTCATCTTTGTAAGTATAAGGGTCTCAAGGATGAAAACACCCCTATCATTAGCTCTAGTTGACACCAGTTTTGGGCAAGAGCTCACTATTGAGCAACAGAGTCAGGTAAGAACTTATGGGAGGAGTATTAGGACCTATTCTCAACTTCTACCTACATCTTCGGAAAAATGAATGGCGTTTTACATCACGTGGAGATTGGAGACGCTCATTTCAGCTGGTTCTGTACCTACTGAGAAAGTAAGGTTGAAGAGGATCAGGTGGCTGTTGAGCTCAAGCAACTGCTTGGAGCCATGTTTTTGATGTCTTCACGTAGCCCTTAGGCCTCCCCTCTCCTGTTAGTTTGGAAGAAGCTTGGTAGCCATCGTGTGGTGATAGAATCCTGATGGATTAACTCCATTTCCAGGAAGGACAGCTTTCCTTTGCCCAAATTGATGACTCTCTTCACTTGCTTTCTGGGTTGAAATACTTTTATGCTATGGAGCTTGCTAGCAAATAACGGCAAGTAGAGCTCACCCTCAAAGTTTAAACCAAATGCGCTTATAGCCAATAGAGGTCTATTTAAATCAATGAGGATGCCCCAGGGCCTTTGCAATGCGTCTGCTACCTTCCAACGTGCGTGCCACCTTCCAACGTGCCATGGACAGGATTCTAGGGATCTGAAACTATTCTGTGTCTTCATTTACATCAATGATATTGCTGTATTTTGTATACATTCATCGGCCATGTGGAACACCTATAGGAAATCTTTAGCCACCTTTGAAAAGCTTTGATAAAGCTTAAAATCTCAAAGTGCTCTAACATACAATCAGAAATGGAATTCCTTAGACACATGGTCTCCAAAGGTGGTATCCAGCGCGTCCCAGATAAAGTCAACACCATTTAGAAGATGTCGCTCCCTCAGAGTCTTAGAAATATTCAAGTATTCATGGTTATGATAAGCTATTATTATCAGTTCATTCCCTGGTTTGACAACTTATCCAAACCCCTGATCTATCTCTACAAAATAATGTGTCATTTGAGTGGCAGCCCGAACAGGTTCAAGCGTTTAATGCGCTTTAGACCACTCTTTTTACTAAACATATTTCAGCTTATCTATATTTCAATTGACCCTTTTTGCTATTCATGGACGATAGTGATGTTGCAGTTGGACCATCCTAGAAAAGCACAATGACGATCAAGTCAATCACCCTGTGGATTACTTCAGCAAGATTTGAGCAAGGCCAAATGGAGCTATAACATTACTATGTGCGAGTTCCTGGCTGTTTTTTTGGTGATCAATCATTTCTGTTCCTACCTTTATAGCACATTTCATCATTTTCACTGACCATTCTCACTTCGATGGCTGCAGCAGATAAATGACTCAAACGGCCAGTAAATCCAGATGGGCTTTAGGGCTGCAGAACTGCTTTTACTATTGTCCATCACACTGGAGAGATTCATAAAGAACACCAATGGTCTCTTTAGGATGCTAGAACTTGCTGCCCTAACCTTCAAGGAGGACTGACTGTGAAATTTATTTGGGCAACTTAAATGATGGGAGATAGAGACCCCTGAGATATAAGCTGAGCTCTAAAAATGACCTAAGACATTAAGATTAAGGATGTAATGATATATAAGAAAGTTAATAAGAAATGTTTTCTTTATATCCGCCCTTCTTCCTGAACCAATTTTATCCTAGAAGGTCATATGACCATGGGACATGAGGCATTGAAAAAGAAAATGAATGGATGGAGAAAAGATGCTATTGGAATCAGATGGTAGAGACCATTCAGGAAACTCTAGAGGCTTGCATGACCTGTTGATCAAAGATTGACTAGTACCAATATTGGAATTCAGTTGTGTCTCCGTCAGGACCCTTTTTGCTGGTAGAATTGATGTATTGGGTCCTCATCTATCAGGATGCAATAATTATCCTCTTAGCCAAGGACTATTTGACCAAATGGGTCAAAATGATTTATGCCCCCACTGCTAATGTGAAAGCCACGGCCCTATTCTTTATTTGATCCGTTTTCACCCAGCATGGATGCCCTCAAACTTTAATTTTATCCAATAGGCTAGATTTTCACCTTATAGTAGTCCAAGAACTAACTTAGCTTTTTAAAACTAACCTGACTTTCATCGCCCTTTACAACTAATCAATTAATGAGTGGTGGAACGTGCTAATGGAACCCTCATCTCTATCTTGCTGAAGATATCTGCCTCTAACCCTACCCACTGGAACCATTAGATACCCAGCGCCTTGCTCACTTACTGAATAAGTTATTATCAAATCATCAAATGTCCTCATTTGAAGCTCTATATGGGTGTGCTCCCTGATTACCAAGTAGCGTCCAGCCCCTACTCAATACCTCCATGCCTAAGAGCGCTAATTTTACCATAAGGGCCTTAGCTGCTGAAATTGTATGGCTTCAAGCACTAGCCACGAAAGGCATTGTCACCACCACAGAAATAGAGACATCCTAATTTTAATGTCGACTGACCCTCCTTACCCATTTTTAAACTAAGTGACCTCATTCTCTTTTATCATCATCTATATGAAGGTTTACAGAACACGTTAACGTTCTTTAGAGCAAGCCTTATAATGCCATTCATAAGTTGAAATCTGAGTACTCCATTGCCAATGTCTTCAAGGGACAGTAGTGAACTGAGTACATGGCTGATTCCTTCAAGCCCTATACCACCCTCTGACAAGATCTTGAAGGAACGTTGTCAGGATTTGAGAAAATGAGCGAGTTGAAATCATTACTTACAAATAAAGCATTGATAAGTCACCCTTGAGTTATCATGAATGAAACTATGTTGAAGGCATCATTGAGTGTTTTGATCAGGAAGCATCATGTGAACAAGTATTGATAAAGATTCCTTCAGGAATTTCATTTCTGTGCCCCAAATCTTTAGAGGCATGGCCACCACTGTAATAATGAGGAAAATGCAGAACAATGAGGGCGCCAACCAGGCAGTTGATCCAGAAGACAGTGAATCATCCTGATCATACAGGGCCATGAAAGTACCTTAAATACCACGTCCACTCACATCCTATAAACATTGATCTCTAACTGAATAAATTAGCCTATCACACCCCATCTCTTCATATTGATTAACTTATCCGCTATTTACAGCTTTTAGCCCATTTTCGAACTTCAGCTACAGTCTAGAGAAAAGTTACACTGAGAGTCACTATGTGGCCAAATGGCTCCTGAAAGGAATGGCTAAGCACTTTTTCTTTCAGTAGGCTCTTCAAAATGGCAACTATGCATGGTCTCAACTTCTAGCACCATTGTAGAGAAACTTCAAAAAATCGTAGATTATACAACAATAGAATTTTAAAAACGAATTTGGAACTCAATTCTTTGAGTCAAAATTCTTAAAATTATAGCATAAGTGGGGCTTTGGGTTGAAGAGAGAGAGCCTCAGCCCTCCCAAACAGGATTTTTACTTATCAAATAACATGATGGTTGAGCAGTAGTCATCCTCCTCTGTCATTAACTGTATTGTCACGCATATTGTCATGGTGCTTCCAGGTTGTGGCTATGAGATCTGGGATGAATTTCAACCAGGTCTTCAACTGGGGTCTTAGTCCATATAGTACTTCTAGCAATTCACAAATCACATTAGTTTGTTCCTACCTATTTTTGGGCATCACCCGTTAGGCAATAAATAAAATTTCTCATTGAGGCTAGAACCCAAAGGAGGGGTTTGAACCGCTAATCACTTTAATCTCTAAAATCTGAAATTGTACGCCATCATAAATTCTAACAGCGTCATCCTCAGTCTTTTCATAGGGGGACACAGGACCATAGGACCATAGGAACCTGCCATGACCCTAATGACCACGGTACCTGGACAACATCTAAAAAGGAATACTTAAAATCCACCTTGTATTAAACACAATATGGACCCGATCAGGAGGTATTAAGCTTGCAGATTATCCATCAGAGCAAAGAAGTTATTATGACAAAATCTCATAATATTGAAGGTGTTAAAGGAAAACTAGATGAGTTAAATTTCAAAGTAGCTTTTTAGTAGTCATAATGTTCCCTTTAGTGGCAAGCGCTTTTAATATGGTGTTTTCATCCGCCAGTGCCTTTATGGTCAACTAAGCATATATAGAAATTAAGAAGTCTAACAACTGTTGGAAACTGATAGGTAATTGATGTTCTCACATGTAATGAAGTGGAATGGCAACATCTTGATCACTCAGTGATAACTTATCTGATTGGCCAGAAAGTTGGATGGTAGATAGTGGTTCCATTTTAGGGTATTGGTGGCTGCTATCTTGCACAAAATAGATATGAGGGTACTATTTTCTCGTTCTTCTGCCTTTATTAGTTGAGGAGTTGTAGGGTGCAGTAAAATATTGGTTATTACCAAAATAAGAACGTTAGTTATTGAACTACTTGTGATATAAAATATAACTTATCTTTAAACTTAGGACCCTTGGGCATCTGTGTTATGTGAAAATGGAACGGAAAGATAACAAGGCCTTAGCCTTCATGGCGTAGCAGGAACAGAGATAGACTTGACCCACTTTGTTAGGTGGACAATGGCTAAGAGGATAAGCAATGACACTGAGATCCGTGGAAAAAGGACCTACTACATCAACACTACCCATGTTAAATGGCGACAAGGGAGCCACAACTTGATTTTAATAGCAGGCACTTGGACAATACTGAGTCCTATAGGCTAAGTATGTCTTTAATACCTCACGAATAATTTCTATAATCCGTTTATTTTAAACTATATTATCAACCACTCACATATATGTTTAAAGGCTTATGTCCTACGCTAGAATGGGTTTTAAGGAAAAAAATGGATCAGGAGGAGGTTCATGCATAAAGCAAATTATGTTCCATCAAACAATTTGTAGAAAACTTCATCCTTTGTCTAATTATATTTTGTCATAGATTGTAACTCATTTATGGTCTCCATAGTCTCCAGCTCCCGTGGATCAGAATGATCAAGCAGATCATACAAGCTACTTCTTCAGATACCTGCACAATTAAACTTTAGCATCCTCAACAGCCCATACGTGTTTTTGTAGGTATTGAAAACACAATGAACTATAATAAAGTTGTAACTCTGTGATTGTCACTTATCTAACAAGCCTCTTATCCGGATCCTTCATCTATTGGAGCCATCTGAGGGAAGCATAATTGGTGATGATGTTGAATAGAGATCCATATAGATAAGGTTGAAAATGCTATTGCAGGAAGCACAGCCAGGCTATCTTGTTTAGGACCTTTAGTCTCTTTTTGGATATAAAAGGGCTTTAATTAAGTAGTACACTGGATGGTCCACTTGTTGATTGTATAACTGAGTTAGTATGGCCCCTCACAGACACGTAACTGTCATCAGTAAATAGCAGTAAGATCTTATTGAACTATATATGAGGACAGTATGGGTAGTTAAGGAAGTCTTAAGGAGGTAATTGATTAATCTTTCTTGGGATTCCACTGAAAATAATGTTCTTTTGGAGCAGGTAGACCAATGGTTTGCGAGGTAAGAAAACCATGCAATGAACTGTTTGTAGTATCTCACCATCCCAAGGAACACAAGAATGTCTTCAAGGCCACAGAGAGGGGTAATCTTTTCAATTGCAGAAACCTTTTCTGGTAGACATTAAATACCTTGTTTAGTGATTATCTTCCTGAAGAACGCCATCTCAGGTTGGAAAAATTCATTTAGAAGGCTTATCTTAGGGATTCCCGCCTTAGCTGGTCAGTGACTTGAAAAAGATGGTATAAATGCCCATTGAAAGATTTGTATAATCCTTTTATGTTAATGATGTAAAATGATAAGCACAAGAACTTCAGATCACCCAGAAGCACATCCTTAGCTCGTTGAAGGAGGTTGGGACATTGCATAGCCCTTTGTGGCATTCATGTCAGCTCAAGTAGTCTTTTGATGTCAATTGGTGCACAATTAGCTCAATCTTTGGGGGCTAGTTTGATCTACCAATAACCACAAGAAAGATCCATTTCCAAGGACTGAGCCCCAACAAGAAGGCGTAGCGATACATTGATCTATAGTAAAGGGTAGCTGTCCTTCTTGATTACATAATTGGGATTTAAGTAATCCATGACAACTCAGTGACTTCCAGACTTCTTGAAAACGATTATGGGGTAATGCCCCACGGGATTTGGGATGGTGCCTGTAGTCCCATCACTGATGATTCCTTAAGCTCCTTGATAACTTGAGCTTCTCTACTATAAACTTTCTTATAAAGTCACTCCTGGATGAGAAAGAATATACTACTTTTAAATCATTCATGACCCTTTCATATTGCCAGAAGTCATATGTGAAGGTGCAGAATAGATTGGCGTGTTTTTCCAGAAGCTTTTTAACCTATTTCTTTTTTTAAGGAGTCAAATATTCCCCAACTGAAGTCTCAACTAGCGGCAAAGTGGGTGGCGCCTCTAACTCAAAATTGTGGAGACTCCCAAACCCTCAGACATTAACATTATTGTCAATGGGTAGTACCTGTACATATGCTATTGGGGTGTTAGTATCACCATATGTTTAGTAGTTGTCAATTTGGCTAGTATCACCAATATGGGACTGACGTCGCAAGGTCAAGGATTTTGGGACAAGTTAAGACCTTCTCCACAGATGAGTTATTGGAACTTCTGGGATTTTATTAATAAGCGTTTTAAGATCCCTACTCCCAAATTGAGCCCAATAAGTCAACTCTCGCACCTTTACAATCAAAATCTGTCCCTGAAAGAACATATGGGAAATTCAATCAGGAAGAATCACGTACATGAAATTGATGGAGATGACTTATAAAATTTCATCCTCGCTTCACAGATCTCTAAAGACCTGACTCCCAATAATACAGTCACAAGGATGAGATCTATGAAGAACAACAAAGATGACAACTAGGCATTCAATCTGGAAGGATGTAAAAGTTCCTGATTGTAAGGTCTATGAAGGTCATCTTAGAATCATGTCCCCACTTGCCCTATAAATGTTAAATCCTTTTAACTCAATAAACCAAGGTACTCAACCCATCTTATTGTCTTCATTGACCTTTTCTCTAGTTTTACAGCCTTAAGCCCAATTCAAACCTCAGCTATATTCAAGAGAACTGTAATTTGACAGAAAACTAATATCTCCAGTAAAATCCACGGGAGAATACTTTATGCACCTGGGTTTTATTAAGTCTTGGGACCTTAGAAGAATCACTTTCAGTTATGGAGTATCCAGGGGACTCCTTCTGTCACATTGACTATATGCTATGGTATTCATATGTTAAAACCCGGACCTGATAATCAATTTGGTCAAACTTATGATCCGTCTCCAGTTGGCAGGTGTAAGCTTTTATATGTTCCTTAAGATCTTGGTAGTCTCAAATACTAGGGGTCACATGTCCCAAATAAGGATAAGAATCCTTTGGCATAATTGATGATGGCATTATACTCTGGAGGAATTGATTAAAAACAATAATTTTTAATTGATGTTGTCAAGGGCTACCGCTGAGTGCATTAAAATATTTTACTAAAATAAGTGGTAGTGGATAATAGGCTCCAAAAACCCAGCACGTTGCGGACTGGTGGTTTTATACTCCTTGTGATATGGGAAGTCAGGAGCAATCATTATCATATTTATAAGTTTTAACAGAATACGTTTACTGAGGAATCACTATCAATGATTGCCAGGATGGGAAATTTGTGAACTTTACGACAACATAAGCTATCAGACTCCCAAATTGTAGCATCAAAGTAAAAAAATGGGCAAATCATTAGAAGAAATAAAATATCAAATTGTTAAAGAGAAGTAGTTAATTTATTCATTAACGTATCCTCAGAGCCAATTTTTTCAGCAACAGTAATTGTAATAAGCTTTGTTAAATCTATGTTAGTAGAATTAAAGCACAAAAAGCCTCTTTCTTTATGCTGACATCCCTTTTACTAACAGCTCCTGTTCCACCTCTTCTTCACACCGCGTGTAACATCAGTCCATAGAGTGTTGACAACTTTTTGCAATAGGAAAATGATGATATTAATGTCTTTTACTTTGATGGCGTGTACATGAGACTGACTGGGAGCCTTTAAGAGAATCGAAATTCTACTTAAATTAGTGGGAAAGATTTCATTAAAAGCCTCCTTGATTTCTCCAAAAAACGTTAAAGTTCACTTAATCCCAATCATATATAATTGGACATCAAGCCAGGACTCTAGGGAAGAGATAACTGAATTAACTTCATCATCAAAAACAATTAATTAGCAGTATTCAATGGTTGAGCACTGTCATTGACTCACTTCAAAAAGTTGATGAGACTTCCCCCTTATCAAGGCGGTTTTCATGAAGCCCTGTTTTTAGTTGAGAGGGTTTAGTCACTTCCAAATTTTATAAAAGTAGTCTTGACCTATGTTCAGGTCTGATAGTCATACATGTGAGGGTCATAATTTCTCAAGCCTTTACACAATGGCTGAAATGGATGTGCTTCACTTTCTGTCTGTCTGTGGCCTCCTCCATTGCACTTTTGTAAGCATATAGGAGTAATGCAATACTCTACTAACCTGTGATGAATCTCTCATTGAAGCCGGGTTAAAAGCTATACCTAGAAGGAGCATAAAGAATACTAATACCCAGCTCAGCACTATGTCTTATCTCAGAGACACTGTTTCACATAATCACGAGGAACCTTTATTCCATTTGTCTTCTCATTTTTTAATCATCTTAAAATTCATTCCAGCACCAATCAAGGGCAGTTGTACTGTCCTTTTTCTCCATCCGAATTTTCAGAGCTATAATCATAGCCTTACAGATATTAAACGGATTCCAAGGTCAGTATAAGTTTGTCTATTAGAACTGAGGTGGTTATTGGTGACCTTGATAAATGCATGTATATTTTCTATCCACTCATCTAGTGCCTCAACTTAAGGTTGGGTTAATTGGATGACCATTGGGGATGACACCACACCCATTAGACTAATTGGTCCATCAAACTATGTAGAGACTTGATCTTTGCCAATATTTCGCTTCTTTACGGATCATCAGCACCCTCGGTGCGTGGGGTAATGGACCCAGGGGTTGGAAGCCTTTTGGGGCCTTTAGGACCGTCTTCTTTGTTGGAGCCATTAGACCCTCTAGCCCTTCAAGACCATGATATTTGTTATAACTATTGGCCTCAGTGGAGCCTCAAGGCACGCGGGGCCCTTTGGGCGTGCAAGAACCTTTGATACTTTGAGCTCCTGATGTTGCAAATAATTCCTGAAATCAAGGTTGTAGTCCTTCAATAAAGTTTAACCTGGATCAGGCGTTGCACCAAGGCTGAACTGAGAGTCTGGATTCAGGTGGAAGATTTGGTGGAGGATTTTTGTATATTTTGCTTATATTAGCAAATAAATTTAATAGAAGATGAGTCATCTGGTTGTCCATGTAGCCCATAATCCCAGAGTCTATAGAAAGATTTGGTTTGTTCATTGTTCATGAGGAGTCATTTATATTGGATTTCCATATGGTTATATCGGAAAATAAAGAAGCGGCTCAATTGAAATTGACAAGGTTGTAGTTGAGGCTCTGAATCAATCCTAACTGACGTAACACTTCCTGATGATGTTTCTACTAACTGGAGAAGGGATAGAGCGCTGTATGTATGAAAAAATGGAAGTAGGTTTCACCCATTGGCTAACTTATTAGTAGACAAGGTAGTAAGACATAAATGCTTTACACGTAAGAGGGTACCACCATGGTTTAGGATCAGCTGTATTGGTCTTCTGTCAAGTAAATCACATCCAATACTTGCTCAATGATTATACTAGTGTTTTGGGACTAAAGATATTAATGGTTACATTTTAATACAAGAAAGCTAAACTTAATGATGGCCCAGAGCTCCAAACTCTCAGGTTGTATGGGTAGTATTTCATAGTGAGACTTGATAATCCATCTTATGATACTTTTTGCCCCATTAGAGAGGGTTGATTTATTGTTAGAAATATTATCCAATTTATGAACAATGTTTTCACTTATAACATCTTATGCCCCTGTATAATTCACTTATAACGTCTTATGTCCCCTGTAATAAGCACCAGTACCAGCTACCCCTTTATAGTAGATACAAAGTTTGATTTCTTAGTTCACTGGAGATGACCTTTTCAGAGATTCTATTTTCTTTGAGACGACACTATGCGGAGGAATGGCTCCAATTGGTGATGGATAAGCACTTTTGCATTCATTAGGATCCACAATCAACAACCATCCATGGTCTCTACTGCTAAAGCTATTTTCAATAAACTTCAAAAGGAAAATAAATTATGCACTAATAAAAACTTAATAAAGAGTTTAAAAATTTTGCTAAGTCAATTTTTTAATAACTATAGGGTGAGAGGGAGGCTTAAGTTGTAGAGAGAGCCTGAGCCCTCGGCAATCAAGAGCTTTCCTTCTCATTAAATATGAATGCTGAACAGTTGTCATACTACTTCTTCAACATCCTGATTGTCACTCACCATTGTCCTATGCTTCCAGATTAGGTTCTGAGATTTGGGATGCAGTTTCTTTCAGGTCATCAATTGATGTCTCTGTCCAGATTGTACGTTATAGCAACTCCTGGATTCCCTTAATTTGTTCTTGTCCATTTGTGGGAAGCAACTCATTAGGTAACAAATAAATTGTTTCATTAACGCTTTATACCTAGTAGGGCGTTCAAGTCGCTCATCACTTTGATCTTCAAAAGGTCTTTATCATATCATCTCAATTTCTGACAACTACCAACTGCAAACCCTGAGCCACTGTCTATACAAGATACTATGATGTGATAGATTTTTAGTTCAATAAAGATATATTTTTTTAGTACTAGATGGTCAATAAAGATATATTCAATAATTAAAATTTCATTTATTTTTGAGGTCATTGTTTCAAACAATAACCTTTATTTTATGAATACCAAAGTGCATCTGAAATCCAACGTTGATGTACTAATTTCATGATGGGCAAGATTATCTTACTATATCTAATCTAAGTTTTCTAGGTTTCTTGAATAATTAGAACTATTGCAGGAAAAAGCACTCAGGTTACCCTCACACTTGTTCAACTAGATACATAATCTAAAGTCACTTGAAATATTATGCCTGTGGTACATGCTATCAACATTGTTAACCCTTTATATTAACCCAACATCTAAGAAAAACTAACCCCTGTTGAGGCAGAATTTCCTAATTTTTATATCTGTACAAAATAGCTATAGAAGGAGTGATTAACCAGTAATGGTTAGACATATCCTTTCATGTATGAGCTGGATGGCCAAGATGTATGGTACTCATATGGACAACCTTCACACTTAGCCAAAGCCAAGGATTATTTTCTAATGAGTTTAATTTAATCATAGATTAAGTAGGATAATAACAAATTTCATTTGCATTAACCTAATCAATGAAGAGTCAAATACTGACTTATTCCTTGCCTCTACATTGATTTAAGACTTTATCAACTTCAAAGATACTTACACTTAACGACTTTGTCTCTGTTACTATGACTGGCTTAGACAAAAAATCTTGTCTGTCTATGCAAATTACCTTATGTGAACTTAAGCTAAAAAGGTCTGATTCTGGTGAGGCCTTACTGTATGTTGCCAGTTTAAAGATACTGTACCACCCAAAGTTTACAAAAAGAATTAAAATATAATAGTTGAAGAGTGAAAGCCAAAAATTGAGGCTTGAATTAAGTGTACTTAATGTCTCAAGTTAGGACATCCAGAAGATGATTGTTATAAGAAGATTTCTGATACTGAAAGTCAGGGAAAAATTTCATCTTAGAGTTAGGCACCTCTATTGCTGATATGCCTTCCAAACTGATGACCATCCCACTTAAATTGCTCATTTGACCTGTATAAAGAACAGCTCTGATGACAATAATGAAGTGGGATATAAAGATGTCAGGTAATAAGATTTGGTAGTCCTTGTCAGATATGAGATTCAGGAGCGCCTGAATGCAGTTTATTGTTTTGATACCTTAATTACTTAAGGAACTTTCCTTAATCAAGTTTTTAGGAAGTCTAGAAGTCAATGACACCATAAGCGATGCTGACCTGATCATTGTTTTGTTATTTTAACCCAATCAACACAACACAACTTGGCAGAAATCATTGACAGTGCCCAAATGCAGCCTAAAGCTTAAATTTATGTTTATCCTGAAAGAAGTCCTTGCCCTTACACCCAGCTTTAAAGAAAGTATACTAAAGGTCGAGGTGGTGATCCAGAAGGTTAAATCCTGGCCATTATCAATAATGACTCACCAACTTGAAAACTTTGAAGCACAACAACAAGATAAAAGCTCGCTCCTGATATAGAATACTTAGCATATGTAACATCTGGTTTTAACAACACCGGAGCCATTAATGAAACACCTTCTTGCCCAGATAATTGTCAAACTCATCCTTTAAGCACTTAAAATAGCTTTGGATGACAACAACTATATGCCAATCAGAACTCATTTTATGATTAAGTACAATGAAATTATCAATATAAAGAAAGGGTTACTTAATCCTTAACTCTAAAGTTACTTTGGTTCTACCAACTAAAGATTTTAGCAATAATAATTTTTATTTCTTAGTTGAGTACCATGCTTACTCATTAAATCTGCATTATACCGATCCAGATAACATATAAATTTATTAAAGTCCGTTGACGCTATGGATGTCATACCCTTTTATGCTTCCAAGGAGATAAGAACAAACCTGGCGAACAAAAATGGGTACACTTATATAAACTTCATCACTTTAAATTGTCACCTAATAAAACACGTCACAATTTAGTTAACCCACAAGCCATGAGTTATATCCAGAGTCTTGGATCCAGCCTATCAATGTCTATCAACATACTTTGGGGAACCTCGTTGAGATTAAGATTTTTGTAGAGTAGCATCAAGTGATGGAAAAAAGCCAGTCAATCTCAATTGATAATGTTGCAAAATTCCAAACGTTAGAACACAGCTTGACATGAGGCTACCAGCTGACATCTGCTCTGTACCTTGTCAGAAGCTTAAATCTCTGAAAAATGACTTTAGATGAGCTTAGCAGTCCACTACCTGCTAGAAAGTTACATTACATTCTCTAAGTTAGACAATTGTTAAACTCACATGAATAATTAGAGTCATACTTTTGATGCAGGAAATGTAAGTACCATTAGGTACAAACCTTACACAAACCCAAAATTAAAAGCAACTGAAGAAAGAGTAAAGCCATTACTTACGTTGGATTGTTAACGCCATCTTAAGGCCCATGGTCATTACCCCTTATACCCATTAAGTAATAATGCTGGCCATTTAGTTTCTATGGATTATCAAAAGTCCAACAGCCTCTCTAAAAAGGGAAAGCTATCCCATTATGTATATTAATAATGCTCTATCCCATCTCTCCGCTCCAACTTCTTCCCTGTGATTGATCTAACCAGTATTTGATTAAAATGAACTTAAGCCTCAAAACTATGAAAATTACGCTTTGAGATGTAATGAAGTAAATATTAGACAACTTGGCTTCCAAAAGAGTAGTAAGACTCGCCCCTCTTTTATAACAAGAGAAGAACCAAATTTTACATGACCTTAATATGAGCCGCATCATTATCTACTTTAAAAAATAGCAGTATTCTCCTAAAACTTTCAGCGAGCACACCAAATATCATAAGGAAGTCTTCTAGCAACTACGCAGTATATATTATAAAGCATTAGCCATTAAGTACTCATTTATCCATTAAAAGCTGGAATTCTAGGACATGTTATCTCTTGCAAAGAATATAGCCTCACTAAGGCAGAGTTGAAGCCATTAAGAAGATCATTGAACTAAAAAACCTCAGGACATCCAATTGACTCTTGGTATGATGTGTTACTATCAATAATTACAAAACTGCTTTGCTTAACAATCCCTTGTATACCTACTTAATAATGTTACACAGTTCACTTGGGGAATGAACAAAGAGCAGCCCTTGAAATGTGAAACGCTTTCAAAGAACAACCATCATACCCATCCAAACTATAAAAATTTTATTTTGTAAAATTAACGCTTTTGAATACGCTGTGGGAGCAATACTAATTTAACTGGATAAAGGTGTAGCTGTCCATCCTGTATCCTACTTCATCAAGATGCTTTTGTAATCTGAGAGCAATTACAGTTTGAATAAAAAAAGAGCCTTGATGTACTACTTGTAGTCAAGCATTGCCATTTCTTCCTGTAAAAACCTTTTTATTGTTATAAATAACACCTCATTAAGTGGTTGTAAACATAAAAGACTCAACGAAAAATTATCTTTGTAGTTACTAAAGTCCAGCATCATAAAATAGATATAATATTGCTTGGGAAGGGGGTGGAAGGTGAGTCAGTAAGGCGTATGGCTACCAACCTGAAGGTTGCGGGTTCAATTCCCGCCCTTCACATCGATTGGGGTGCCAGCCAAAGGAAGCTATTGGCAGTTATAGGTTTTAATAACACGAAAACCTTACCCATGATGTAACCAGAAAAATTTGAGTCCCTATCTGGAGGTGGAAAAACTTTCTTTGATGGAGTTGACCCTGTTCAGGTTTCATGTCATTTCTTTCTTTCAGTAATGCCTGTCCCCTGGTCAGCTTGCCTTGGTTAAATAAAATATTACTTGGGAACTTACTATATGATCATGAATGGACAACAAACTACTAATTCACCATTTATACAACAGTGAGGCTGAACGTTTTCACAAATTTTTGATGATACCCAATGCTTAAGATGACAATAATGACATATAAAGAAGTGCTTCAATGGCAAGCTCAGAATGCTAAGGTCAAAGATTATTTGCTATACAAGAAGTTCAGTGAAATTTGGGTGTCATATCCTACCCATTAGTAAATGTTCTCGCAATAATGGAAGCTCAAGCCACAATCAGTCTTGAAATACTTTGGATAAAGTACAAGTATATTAAGGCCACTATTATTGAGAAGGCGTAATAGACTTTATTGTCTAGAAATTGAATGCCTGCTTACATGGAAGAAACAAAAAACCCAGAAGACCATATGTCAATATAAACCAACCACTCCTCAACAACTATTACATACTAGAATTTTTCTTTTGTAGGGCCCTTAACATAATCATTAAGTGAGAACTGGTATATCTTAGTAGGGATAGATCATTTTAATAAATGGGCTGAGACCGTTACTATCCTTGATCAAACTACCAAAACTACTGCAACTTTACTTCATCAAAATTCACACTCACCATGGTTGTTCACAAGTTCTTATGTGTGACAATGGGAGAAACCTACCTCTATAGTAATCAAGATCCTTAAAGGTTTATGGGATCCATACAACTATTATACAACCTTTCTTTATGTCCACAAATGGTACTATGGAATGAGCAAATGGAACTTTGGCATTTGTCATATGCTAATGCCACCTTGGACTATCTACGCTGGGATAATACTTGCTCAGCGCCCATATGACATAACACACTAGTTAACATTGCATCTCAAAGATGTCATCTTTCCAACTCTCTTGCAGATGTGAACCAGGAGTACCAGCATTTCTAGCAGGTATATCAACGCAGATAGGGCTGAGGACCCAGAAAGGGAAATTATAGATCGCTAAATACATTAAAAAGCTACAATACAATGCTGTGACCAACCTAGCAAAGATGGTATCAAAGTAAGGAAAGGCTGCAAACAAGACTAGAAACCCTTGCAACGTTTTAAACATCAGATTTGGTTCAATAATAAGACAACATCACTTTAAGAAGTGGCAAACTTGGGTCTATCTAAGGTGGGCAATATGTGATCACCCACAAGATATGCAACTATTAAAATAAGGTTTCTATTACTATGGATTACTATCAATAAAATACATAGACAATTACTACGTCGTTACTTATACTCCAATATTCTTAAGTGGGTGATGTCTGAAATTTAAGCATCTTCATAAAAAAATAATAAGGGAGCAGATAGTTAACTTGTTCACCTTATCAAAATACTTCAGAGGATTTTTCTAGAATTTCCTCCAAAGCAGCCCAAAAATTACCTGTAATTTACTTAAAGTCGTGACTTCAAAACATCATTATATAAACTCAAAGAGGGTATCAGGAAGCATATTTTTTACCTTCACTTATTTGTTAAGATCAAGGGTAGAATTACCTTGCTAGAATTTGTTTGTTCAAGATAGAAAAGTTTAACCTATTTTTTTAAAAATGTTAAAAATTGGTTCATGAATGTGACACACAGCGTGTCTTTAAATTAACCTTTTGACTACTAACATGCGTGAATTTAAAACATCTGACTCAATGGATCAAAATGATAAATGAAAGACGTTAAACTATAAATCCAGAATCACATTCAGATACAGGGGCATGTGATAATGGAATATGAAATAAAAATAAATTTAGCAACATTTGCATTTATTACATGTGAAAAACCTGACACTTCTACTTGTGCGCAAGCTCATTTACTGTAAGATAAATCAAGATTTGCTAGGGTATAAAGCCAGATAGCCCAATTAAGTATATTGAAAAGTTTATTACCTTCTCTAAAGCTGATTGAGAAATAGATGTGAACTATGCCTAAACACTCCTAAAGGAGTAGGTACAGTAAAAAATAAAAAAAACTGGTCTTCATTATAGAAGTGAATCATGTGAATTTTTAGCCAATAGGGAATTATTTAAGCCATGTTGTGGGAATTTTATGACCACATTATCCAGATTGGGATTATTTAAACTCTTATTTACTGATACATTGGTTCATATATTTAATTTAGTTTATCAATTAGAGCTTTGAGATGACAATTTAATTGTCATCTATTCATCAATAATAATTGACAAAATGGCTAATCATAATTTATAGATGATTACTTCCAATGATAATTATGATTACTATTTTATCAGGAATAGTTGCAACAATGTGGATATGAGTAAGCTGGCTATATTTGAGCAAAAATTCGTGTAAAAATATCAGGTTAATAGCCAACATGTGAGTTGATTTGAATGGAAATTTTAATACTTTTTTCCTCATGAAAATAAGCTGGAGTCTTCTCAAATTTGAATCAATATCCCTTTTTGTCAGCTAGGCATACCAATACCATTGTGGTTACCACAATTACTCTTAACACATGTCCTTCATTACCATTGCCTATAAATATTCCATAATTTTAATAGTAAAAACACCTTAGAGCTGAGAATACTTTATTGTTATCAATTGTTGATTGTTTACTTCAGGTTGAATATGTAAGGAAGTAATTTTTGTATAAGTGTCAATGCCAGAGTGAGGCTGAAGTCACTTGAACCTTTATATACAGCCAGAGTGAGGCCAAAGTCACTTATCACAATCTTATCCGCCAAAGTAGGGCGGAATCTACCCATTATTCAAAGCTCAATCAAGATAATTGTCTTCATACAATTAGCATGTACTTATTTATTCACAGAATCAGCAGTTAAGTTAACCTGTGCACCAGTGAAATCCCACATTTTTTTACATGTGGTTCTCACTACATGTGTTGAGTTAGTTTTATACAATTTAATAATGCTGAATAATTTAACTAATATAAAGTAATAAAGAAATGAGGAAGCAGGATTGTCAGAAGCCCATCAAGGAAAAATCCAATTAGAGGCGGGTATGTTAGTGGATCCCTAATATATTCACCTCTAACAATTGGAGTGAACAAGAACGCCTGACAATATATGAACCACCTTCAGAGAGAGTCCAAGACTAATTACCCAGCACTAACAGTATCCTGATGAGAGAATTTTAATTTTTTGCTGGCCAATAACCTTGATTATAGCTGTGGATGATTTTACCACATGACGAATCAGAAAGAGCAAAGATGACTGTCAAAAATTAACCAGATGAATATTTCCTGATAATATCAGAATTAGCGGGACTAGCTAGTTGATCATGATTGCCGGCTAATAGCCTAGTTCAATATTATTTTAATTTTATATTTGACAATTGGTTCTCCCCATCTGGGTGGGTTCAGATCTTTCAAAGTATTGGGGATTGTACCCAATCATTAATGTTATCTAGAGTTCAACACCAGCTACTGAAGCTGAGGATGTCAATTGTTTAATTATAAATCGTTTGGGTTGCAGCTGAATCTCAGCCTGACGCCAGATTCCAATCATCTGGACGTCAAGGAATTTTCTGGCGGAGACCCAGGGTTACTGATATGAGAGCAAGTGAGGATGATTTTACCGATTATGATTCTGAATACCAGCGACTGTTACCAATGATATTTGAAAATGGCTATAATGGAAGTTTAATATATATTTCTAAACCAGTAACAAATGTTAAGGGTGGGTCAACATAACATTTTCAGTGTTTTGGTAAGTATGGCTTAGGAGGAATTTAGTTATGTGGAAGGATAAATATTGGATGAGGACCTGGCTGGGATTGCCAGGGAGCTTTGAATAGGCGCAGTAGCCCAGTATAAGTAGTTGTCATTCCCTCCCAAATAAAGATCTCTCTTTTGCCCATATTTAATTATTTGTTAGAAGTTAGGCCGCTAGATTATGGGAAAAAGGACAGGAGATTCTCAAGGAAGGCGTGGGGTGATGTTCCTGGAGTGGCTGACGCTGCCAGCTCCCATACCCCAGCCCTACAAGGAACCCCAATGGGAATCTAGCAACTGGCCACCAACAATGAGGGGCTGATGGACGTCAACCATGAGGATGGTATAGCGTTGAAGCCATGGGCCTCAAGATGGGAATGGACTTGCCAGTGCACACCCAAGAGGGGCTGGCGATTGTTCATGAGGGAGAAGGAGCAAGGGGTTGGGCCACCCAGGAAGGGGGCTGAGGACCATCGGTGCACTCCCAAGAGGGCCAATGGCGTTAAACCAAGTTGTTGGTATGCTGGATTGGTGGGTTAGATATGGACTTGTAGGGGGTTGTTACGCCTATGAAGGCGAAACAGCAAGGGTCAAGCAGTCCTCAAGCTGTTTGGCCTGGCACACTGTTGGAACCCTGACGTAGCAAATTGCAAAACTCATGACAACGACATTTTGAAAACTTTCTCCATATGAACACTTCAACTTTAGCGGGATATCTGCAAAATATAGGTAACATCAGTGATTATGTTATCAAGTGTGTCCAGCCAACTACCTAAAAAATGAGAGCCATCAAGTCCAACAGAAGGCGGTGATTGCTGATCTAGTCGCATACACTCAACAAAATAGTGTACAACAGCAGGCGTTGATGTGACAACTAGAAGCCTGCTTTTAACAGATTTTCGCCGTTTTGGACTCTACAATCACAGTATTCAGCAGTTGAACATACAAATCAAGGATTTGGCGGCCAAGATGAATACCAAACTCCGAGTGAAGGTCAAAGAGAGTATCAACTAGATTGGTTTAATTTTGATGGAAGCACAATGGGGACAAACACTACCAATTGTTTAAATCCAATAGTGCCAATTTAATTCAAGCTTGGGATGCAACTGAGCCAATGGGCACCACCAACACTGAAACCCACACAGTCATGCTTGATTTGATCAAGGGAAGACAGGAATTAAGAATACGTTGTAGATATGGAGAGAAAATTTGAAAAGACTCAGCAAGGAGATGAGAGCTGAAATTGATAAGCTTTGCACGGAACAAGAAGGCATCTATTATAACGCTTTAGAATTAGCAACTCAGTCTGGATTAGACTATTTGAGGCTCAAAGTCATTAAATTAGATGACAATATGTTCAAGTACGAAAATGAAAATCATGAGCTATATGATCAACTATCCATTGTCCAGAAATGAGAGGCTTTGCTGTAGAAAGAAGCCAAAACCTTGAAAGCGACTTTACAAAGGGAAGTAGATAAGAGATTTTCAAATTTGGGAAATGACAAAAATGCTTGGCTTGGGATGAAAAAGTCCTTAGACGATTAGTTGACCTCAAAGACTCTAAGTGTACCTGCTCTTGGGATGAGTATTATGAGGCAAATTTATTTAAGGATAAATCAGAATCTATTGAAGTAAGAAATTTGCACTGACAGCACGATCCAATCTGTTTTGGAAATGCCCCCAACCATTGCAGCACTCTATGAAGTAACGACCAAAGCAATTCCAGCATCCGCCTAAATTCCAATTAGAAACAATGCATAGATCATAACTGAGGACTTCAAGAGCACTTTGAAGCTGCCCGTTTTTTATCAGAATAACGCGCCTTACTTCTTCCGTTTGTTTGAGATGACAATGTATGGCTACAGCAATCGTTGGAAAGTTGTCACAGTCATAAATTGCCTCAATACCTCATGCCAAAATCTAGTTTTGCCTTACCTTTGCGGGGAAAACTGGAGCTATAAGGAGGTGAAGGAGGCAGTTTTAAAGGAATTTGGGAGCCCAGATATGATGTTATCTTGGAAGCAAGAATTCATGAAATTTAGTTTAAAAATGGACATAACGGTGGGTGCATTTAAAATTGTTTTTATGAGGAGGCACAGATCTCCAGTGGGTCTAATATGATGACTAATTTTTATAAAAGAATTTTGATGCAGAATGCATTGTGCCCTCATTAAGACTTGCACTGAATGATGGCGTCAACTCTTATTATCAAATACACCATTTTTCAAATGGTAGAACTACTAAAGGTCTTGTCAGCAACGTTAAAGGCACTAAATTAGACAAACAAACTGAACAATCAGTTAAATAATAATAAAGGACAATAGTCTGACAAATCCAAGGATTTTAACAATTGTAGGAATCAAGATAAACAGTGTGAGGATATAGGCCTCACATAAGCTCCAATTGACTTGTAATAAGTGTAACCACCTGGTCATTTTCGCCAATAATTGTAGACAGCGGAAAATCAAGGATCAGATCAACTTGGTACAGTTCAAGGAGAAACAAGAAACTTTATTAGGCAGGAAAAACAATGAGGTCTAGATGAGGAACATTCTAGAACTGTAGGTAATCAAGTTCCCCCAGATAAACTAGATGAATTGAACAAATTGGATCTACATGCGGATGAGCCTGAGTTAGACCCCCTTCATCAATACTTTATCAGGATGTAAATGTAATAACAAGATTGAATCAAAGGGGATTTCCCAAAATCATAATTGAGGTAGCTCGCCCGTATGCCCAAAAAATAGTGGAGAAGGTTTAAAACATTAAAGATGAAATCAACTCATTGAATTTCAAATTAGATGAAGTCAACATATTGATTCCAATTGGTACTTTTTGAGAGACGGTCCCCAATCTATCAGCTCAATTAATTCACACCCAATTTTCAAAAATAAAAATGATGTTATACATGAAGTAAACAACAGCTTATCTTATTTTTCAGAGTGCACGTATATAGATACATAGGCAAATCAAGTCCTCATCAGGGCAATAATTGACAGGTTAGCGCCAATTAAAATGTTTAACAAAATTGTTAAGAGATTAAAAAGTCAAACAGATCTAGAGTATAGGAAGCAGTATGGGACAGCCACCCTGACTCTACAACTTCCTTGGGGGCATATAGCACTCTGCCACTATTTTTTGGATCTTTGGTTTTATCAGTGCCGGCGATTAGCCTGGACACCCAGAATTATGACATCATCATTGGCACTGACTTCATGAGGAAGTATGGGGTCAATGTGAATTTAAGGAAGGCACATTGACGACTCTGAGGCAGACGTTGCCACTGGTTTATCAATGTGAAGGGAAAACGTCCCTCAGTATGATAAATAATTTCATCAAATTTAGTCTATAAAAATGGAATAATACCTGGAAGTTACAAATCAATTGCAAATAAAGTCCAGAAGTTACCCAAATACATTAATAAAATTGGGAAATCCAGATCTGAACTAAGGAGGATATCATAATTCAGCTGGGAATGCAACAAATTGTGAAAACTGGACTGACTTTGGATATCCTAGAACAGTTATATGAAAATTTGAAGCTCCTTGACAGCAATTGAGGATTAAGCCTTTGGTAGCCCTGGTATTTAATCCCCAGTCACAAGGAGATTTGGTTCCTTTTAGCCAACCTGAGAAATAATCCAATAAAATTCAAAGGACACCAGGTAGTCTCATTTGCCAAGTTGAACCCATTATCAGAATTTTGTTTCTTCCACGAGTTTGGATAATTAAACAAATCAGGACTATCAAAGGAAACTGATGAGAATATCAACAAGTTAATCAAAAGGGATTAGTTAGCTGGATAACGGAGGTCAGAAAGATGAAGTTCTTGTTTGTTCAAAAATACTGAGCTATTTTCAAGCAAGAAGACCACGATCTTGAGGGCACAAAAGATGTTTTGCATTTATCAATATAGGAGATGCTTGACTGATTTGACTTAGACCTATTTGGAGGTGTAGGGAAGCAGAGGCAGTTGTTTTGATAAATTTGAGAAGCTCTTAGAGCATAAAATTCTCATATCATTGTCAAGCCCATGAGTGAGTCCTATATTAATTGTAAAGAAACCAGACAGATTATAATGAGTTGTAATTGATTACCATTTGTTGGGATTTTTGCCCATATTCCCAGCCTGCTAGATTACCTGGTGTCACTAGGGGAAAATTCCCTAAGATCAAAGTGAATTAGAAATCAGTTGGCCTAAGTTTCAGAGGAATTACGTTTGGGGGATTTTGGGATATTCACCTAGTCATATCCATCAGGATCAATATGGATGAATACATAATATCTCATCGGGTGGAGTGGCCAATAAAATAGGGGCATCTGATAGTGATTAACTATCAGGTGTACCAATAGGTATCGGTCAGGTTTCATCACCAACTGATCAGGAATGAATAGTGAGTTGCGAGGCAAGTGATGCCGCCTGAAACTAGAAAATCGATTGGTTGGTGAAGTGACCTGTCCTAATGGGTAATAAGTCCCATTACCTAAGCAAGTTACTAGCCAATTATGGTTGGTTTGCTTGGATCGAGAGGAAAACGTTGGGGACATGTTTTCTGACTCTTTCCATTTGAGGTCTTGAGGATGTCCAATGATGGAATCCTAGCCAGGAGTAGGAAGACCATCGCTGCCAAGACAAGGAAGGGTGATTCAATGGCAACAGCTGCCATTTCATCAAAGAGGTGTCAATTGAGGGTTAGATGGCCAAATCCCCTACTATTTAATTACCTAGGATTTACTATAATAAAAAACACGTTAAAAACAGTATTATTCGTAACATATTATAATATTGTCAATTTGGTGTATAGTTAGACTATCAGCTTCTATTGTGACAGTCCGTCTCAAGGATATTAATGCAGAAGGCAATAATTGAAAGACTCTCAGAGAGAAGAGTAGAGATCTGAGCGGGGATCTAGAGACCTAGGGAACCACAATCAGGGATAGCTGCTGACTGTGTGTTGGGCCAAAAGAGAATGTCACCGGGGTTCTGGACAAAGATTGGGTGGGCAGGAATATAGGGAATGAATCCCTACAAGTACAACTTATAGATAATTAATCGAAAGTACTGGCCAAAGCGTTGGGCCTAATAATAGTTTAAACTCAACTAAGGATAATAGTCTCCATACTATTATTGGATAATACATTTTAAACAATTCAAAGTGCATGAGGAAATTGAACCTGTGCAGTAAAAAGATTACTGGGTTGATGACCGATAGTCAACCACTTAAGTAAATTTCTACAAGTTGGTGCTCACTACAGGGGTAGTTGAGTAAAGAATCTAATATAATGTCATATAAAGAAGAAATGCGCAGGTTGTGGACTGAGATCGACACTGTGAATCAGAATGCCTTAAACTCAGCAGACCATCGGGAGTTTGCAGTCTTGGAAGAGCGAGTCATCAAGGTGGAGGAAGGAGTAGAAAATGTAGCCAACTTTGGGAACAGCTACTCAGCAAAGTAAACTCGTTAAAGAAAAAATAAGGAGACCTTGTTTGAGAGGTCCAGGTCCTGAAAATGGAGTGAGAAGCGGATCACGTTCATTTAAGAAAGTTTGGTGAAAATGATAAGAAATTGATGAAAGAAATAGAGGACTTGAAAGCCCACAGATGTGCATGTGATCCTGATATGGCCAGCGATGCTGAAGAGAGAAGTCCTCACATGTTACTTGGGAAGTCAAATACCCAAAAAATATGCCACCTGCCTTTAATGCCATTTCAGAGATGACGCCCAAAGTCACTCCACAAATTAGCCGAGTAGCCAAACTGAGAGAATCGGCCCAAAATGACTTGGAGGAATTTAATGCAACACCAATATTGATAAAATTCCTTTGGGTTAACGATCCAGCATTTTTCTGATTGTTTGACATGACTATGAATGGGTCCGGGATCGTCAAAAGGCGTTGATGGTCATGAACTGCCTGTACACCAACTGCCAGAACCTAGTGTTACCCCACTTGGAGGGGGACAGCTGGTCATATGCCAAGGCTAAGGCGGTCATAATGAAGGAGTTCAGGAGTCTAACCCACATGTCAAAATGCAAGTAAGAATTCATGGGAATTCAATTCCATAAAGATGAGTCTCTTTCTAGATTCATGGATCAATTTTACCAGGAGTTGCAGATCCTGGATGAAGCAAAAGTGTAAAACAATTTTTATGCTAGAATTACTTTGCAAGAGGCCCTTCAGCACTATCACAATCTGCATCAAATGGCGTCTTCTGTATTCACAATGGAGATAACTACCTCGCAAATGGTAGACAGCCTGAAGATTTTGGGAGCAACGTTCAATGCCCCAAATAGAAGATTCAAGTCTAATCTGGTCCAAAATCTGAATCTCATGAAGGGAAGCAAAGGAGCAAAAGAGGCTACTAACCACAATGTGCTGGGAAATAAGCCTGAAGAATTCAGATGGCTAAACAAGAAAGAGAAGGTCTGCTTTCAGTTTGGCAGGAAAGGACATTTCGCCGCACACTGCAAAAAGCTGAAGGATCAAATTAACGTGGTCCAGGCCAAGGAAACAGCAGTAGCCAAATATTTGGGAAAAGGGCCCGATGCTTAGACAAGGAACAGTCTAGAGCGGCGGAGAAACCTGTTCCTCCCAATATCATGAATGAAGAGATAGACATTAGCGATATGTTCATAGATGATGAGCAGGATCAGCTATACCAATTGGTAAACATGGATGTAAATGCCATGACCAGAGCTGGGGAAAAGAAGATTAACTTTAAGATAATTCAGGAATTGCCCGACTATATGTGCAACAACTGGTGGAGAAGATTTGGACCACTGAGAATACTGATGAGTTATCAGACGTCCATTTAGATGAGGCCAATCTGTTGATCCCCCTTGGCGCGATAAAGGAATCATTTCCTGAATTATCAGCACAAATTATTAATACCATAGATTTAGCTAATAACGCCGTTATTCACTCAGTAAATACTATATTACAATACTCTGAGTGTACATATATAGATATTCAGGTGAATCGAGTAATGGTGAGGGCTATTTCAACAGCGGAGCACCCATAAATATTGTGTTGACCAAGCTGGTGAAGAGGATGAAGATCTTTCCAGACTTGGAACATAAGAGAGAATATGGAAAATCTGGGCCAAACACCACTGTTTCCTGTGGAGCATATAGTGAACTGCCACTGCGATTCAGGTCATTGGTGGTATCTGCACCAGCAATAGTTTTGGTGAACCAAAACTATGATATCCTGATTGAAATTAATTTCCTACAGAAGTACGGAGTTAAATGTAACTTTTGAGGATAATATGTTGACCATCCTGGGTCAGACGTTACATTGATATGCTAGAAGGATGGTGAAGCTACATTGAATCGGAGAAACAACTACATTAGTCTGATATACAATGACAGCATTGTACCAATTCAATACCAATTAGTTGTTAGGAAGCGACGAGAAATGCCAGCAGAAATTCTAGAAAACCGGGGAATTCCATTAAGGGTCAAGAAGGAAAAAACCATACCAGCCGGATCGCAGGTAAGAGATGTCACAGGGTTATCTTTGGAGATTCCAGAGCTGTTGTATGGAGAAGTTGGAAGCCCCTGGAAGAAGTACATAGTGGATCCATGGGTGGATTTCAGGATAATAATGCTATGCCATGGAGAAATAAGAGTTCTCTTGGCAAATTTGAGCAAACAACCGATGAAGATCAAGAGGAAACAATCATCGCGTTTATTCATTTAATCCTGATGGCAGAATTGAGACGATCTCACAAATTTTGGGTCTCTCAATGAAATAGGATTACCAGCTGGGGTGGCCAAAAGCATCAACCTATTGGTTAATCGAGATCAGCTCACTGATCTGCTGGAAGGGCAGAAGGAGGAGGTGCTCAAATTATTTGAGAAATATCAGGAAGTGCTTGCTCAGGATGACCATAATTTGGGATGCGCATGAGACGTAATTCACAAGGTCAATACTGGGAAAAAAATCTCTCAATAAGGATGAGACCCAATTAAAGATTAAAAGATAATGAAGCGATAGTGGAGGATAAGATCAGAGAACTAGTGAAGCATGGGCTTCTAGTTCCATCGTCAAGTCCATGGGTGAGTCTGATTCTGATTATGAAGAAGAAGGATGGATCAAACTGGGTGGTGATTGACTACTGGAGGCTGAACAAAATTACAAAGAAGGATTTGTATCCCCTACCAAGGATTGACAATGTTCTGGATTGATTAGGAGAAGTGAAGTATTTCTTCACAATGGATCTGATCTCAGGATACTGGCAGATCGACTTGCCAGAAGAAGACCAAGAAAAATATGTAATTAATACCGCACAGGGGTTATACCAGCTGACGAGGATGCCCCAGGGTCTTTGCAATTTGCCCATGATGTTCCAGAGGGCTTTGGACGCGATATTAAGCGAACTGAAGTTGTCATGCATCCTGGTATATCTGGACAATATTAATGTGTTCAGTATAACGTTTACTAATCACCTGCACCACTTGGAAGAAGTTTTTAAGAGACTGTCTGCAGATAACCTGAAGATCAAGCCAAGGAAGTGCCACTTCTTCAAGAAAGAGTTGGAATACCTGGGATTTGTGATTGACGCAAATAGATTGCAGCTGCAAACCCAGAAGATAACAGCTATAGAGTGCATAGCTGTACCAAAGAGTGTCCAAGACATCCAAGTATTCATTGGGATGGTCAGATACTACAGAAGATTTATTTGGGACTTTGACCGAATAGCTGAGCCTTTATTTCATTTATTAAAAAATCCAAAAAAAAGATTTGTATGGAATGAAGAGGCCCAGGAATCCTTTTATGAGTTACGCCGGTATTTGATAGATTCACCGATTTTGAAATATCTGAATTTCAATTGGGAGTTTATCATTCAAACTGATACTTCGTTGATGGCAATCAGCGCCATACTGAGTCAAGTAGATGAACTTGGGGACGAGCATCCGGTGGTGTATGTGAGCTGGACACTCTCAGCCGCTGAGAGGAACTACAACGTGACTGAGCGTGAATGCCTTGCAGTCATTTACGCATGCAAGCAGCTTTGGGTGTATGTCCATGGAACACACTTTAAGGTGGTGATGGACCACTCTTTGCTGCGTTGGCTGCACAATCTAAGAGAACTGGAAGGACAACTGGCCCAATGGGCACTTAAGCTTCAGGCTTACAATTATGAGATAGTCCACTGAGCGGGGGTTTCTCATCATAACATGGATGACTTATCACAGTTACCAATGGTCCAGTTGGTATACCCACAGGCAAATGAGCTATTTCAGATTATCAAAGGAAAAATTGAGGACGAGCCTCAAGAAATCCAAGGTTCACTTCAAAAAGTGATGGAAAACACCGAGACTATAGATGGACAAGTATTCAAGACAATCAATGTGAAGCAGCTATTATTCACAAAACCGTCGGAAAGAGCAGCAATAGTACAAGCAGCTCACAAGGTTGTCTGGCACGGAGGCCTGAGAAAAACAACTGACCATATTCACTAGTATCATTACTGGGAATCAATTAACTACAATGTCGCAGATCTTCTGGCTTGTTGCGTGGAGTGCCAGCTGCACAAACCACACAAGAATACAGCTGGATACTGACTTATCTGACTTGGACTTGCCTGGCACACAGTGTCCATTGATATGATGGGACCGCTGGCAATGAGCATAGGGGGACTCAAGTACATCATAGTAGCCATTAACCATCTGACAAGATGGGTCAAAACGAAAGCCCTAACCAGAGTTGATGCTACCAGTACTGCGAGATTCATCTTGGATCAAGTTTATACTGCCATGGATGTCTGCAAGTCCTACTGAGTGACAATGGGATCAACTTCAAAACTCATGTGATCCTAAGGCTAAACAAAATAATGGTTATCCAAGGAGTCATGTCAGTACCATACCAGCAAGAGACAAACGGACTGGTAGAACGGGTCAATGGGACGCTGGCCATGATGTTAAGGAAGCTAGTTGCAGGGAGAACTTCTGTGTGAGGAACATACCTGAGTTTGGTGACATTCTCCTACAACATGAGTCATCACATGGTGATGGGAAAGACGCCGTTTGAATTACTATACAGAAGAAAGGCCGCGTTGCCGCTAATATTATATTTGGTAGTGGAACCTATGTCAGGGATGAGTACCAGGCAATACTTAAACTGACTGACGAGTTTCT
The DNA here is from genome assembly GCA_022478985.1 of Massospora cicadina. Taxonomy (NCBI): domain Eukaryota; kingdom Fungi; phylum Entomophthoromycota; class Entomophthoromycetes; order Entomophthorales; family Entomophthoraceae; genus Massospora; species Massospora cicadina. The sequence goes on along the minus strand of JAKSZP010018460.1, from coordinate 13,984 downwards.
GATCAATATGCAATTGCAAGCATTTGACACCACCTTGAAGAAAAGGATATGAGCGAAATCGATGGATGACAAGAGCCTGCCAGCATTAGAAGAATATCTAATAGGGGAAAGAGTTGCCTATTGCAATATGCATGGTTTTGGACAAAGAAAAAAATTAAATGCATTGTGGTTGGGTCCATTCGAAGTAATTGCCAAGACTGTGACCAATGCTTGATCCATCAAGAATCTCTTGAATGTTAGAGCTGTAAATTGAGTCCACGCTAAGTGTCTAAAGCGTTGGATTGAGGAAAAAATTGAAGAATTCCTGAAGGAACGATGAACCATTAAGTTGGTCATGTCCTGATAATTAGGTAAAGTCCAAAAAGGACCTCTGAGCCAATCTAGATGGTTAAGTCCGAAAAAAGGACCTCTGAATCATGGAAACTGGTAGGTTTAAGTACCCAGGACCCAGTTTGGGGGAAAAGATGGACCTCTGAACTGAAACAAGGTCAAGTACCATAGGAAAAAAGAAGAATAAAGATAAAAAATTGATAAAAATATTGTGAAAAAAGAGAGATTCTAAAATGCATATATAAAAGACAATATATTTTAGAATTTTTATTTTTATTGATTATCCTCAGTATGGGGATGATTCCGCCTATGTCGCCTCTTGGGGGAGGAAGGATGGATCACAGTAGGAAGAAACAGCCTGTCAATATTGATAGGTGATTAGAGGCTTATGAGGGCAAGACCTACATGAAACCATGTTCGTTGTGTGGATGCCAAGCCCTGAGAAAACGTGACTAGGGGAAGGGAAATTGAAATGTCAGAAGATGCCAATTGTGAAACCCTGGAGTGGGGAGGAAAACAGCAATAGAGAATGAGGCAATTGGTAAGTAACCCCAAGTAATCCTGATATGGCACTGGAGCTGAAAGATTTGTCTTGAGCGCCTGACGACAGGCTTCATCAAGGACACTGGACATGTGGGCCAGCAGCGAAGAAAGGAATACTCAATGGGGTTGTCAAATCATGCCCCTGATTATTGCCATCAGCGGAAGATAGTGATGTGAAGCTCCAGAGAAGAGGTAGTTGTGCAGAGAGCAGATTGAATCCTGAAAACGGTGACTATGGGCTTCATGGAAGTTAAAGATGAATGACTGGTGGAAGCCAGGCAAGGCTGGAAGCTTCATCAACCAACTTCGAAGAACTTGCCCAGCAAAGTGAAGAGCATAAGTGGCAGTATCCCAATCTAGAAGATTATCCAGATCAGAGGAATCAGCGCTAATGTCAAAGCATCGGTGACTTGGGCCTGGAGTTCAGCGTAGGTAGCTCAAAGTGTATGCTGTTCCCGATTGAGAGCTCAGAAACCAGTATAGCAGGTTTTTAGAATTGACCAAGTCAGAAGAGGAACTCAGGGAGCAACTATGACCCGGCCAAGAACAAACAATCCAGAGAAACTGGCATGCTCTCTGGAGCATTGACAATGATGTTTGGAGCATCAGCAAAAGGAGCTGAATTCAGGAGGGTTTTGAAGTCCAACTCTGGAATCAACTGCAAAGGAAGAGTCAGCTGAGAGTTGTTCGAAATGATGGCCAGCCTGGTTTTGGAGGGCTTAGTTACCATTTACAGTAATTCGATGGAAGGACTAGCTGCTTGTGCCAGACTAGGTGTATGAGTCCTGGAAGGACCATAGAAGAGGTTCCTTCGAGCATCCTGACTCATCTTCTGGAAGAGACGGAGGTCTGGATCAGACAGACTGTTGAGGAGCTGCTGGTAGCAAAATTCTGAATTTGACATATGAGCTGGACTAGAGGGTGGATGTCAGACTTATTAGAAGTTGACATTATGCACTCTATAATCTATTAGGCTCCTATTTCAGGAAAATTAATCTAAAAATTAATAAGATAAGCCCTCCAAGACAAGAATCAATAATGACTTACAGCCAAGAGGTTATGAGCAAAATAATGAGGGTGAATAGAAATAAGTATTCTTAATCAAGCCATGAAATGAACATTGATGGCAAGAGTCTCCTGTCTAGGATGAGGAGAAAATCAGGAAATCAAGGACGCTGGATCAAGAATCCTGAATATGACAGCAGGTCATATACCCTGACAGGGGGAAAACTGGATTCTGGGACTAATATCGTCATGAGTAAATTGATCAGTCTGGCATGACAAAAGGTCATGGGGACTGCGCTCTGAGAAGGTGGTAGCGAGGAGGAAGAGGAAGAACGCCATATGCTGAAGGTCGTCCCAAGCAGCGTTGAGTATTGATGAGTGTACTCCGCTTGAACCAATGAAGTTTAGACCAGGTGTCCAAATTGGTGTTCTCATGCCCCTGTCCTTTTCTTGCTGGAAATCTAATCAAGAGGAGGGACGTGTTGGGATTTTTGCCCATATTCTCAGCCTGCTAGATTATCTGGTGTTGCTAGGGAAAAATTCCCTAAGGCAAAGTAATCGGAAATCAGTTGGCCCGAGTTTCAGAGAAACTACATTTGGGGGATTTTGGGATATTCACCTAATCATATCCATCAGGATCAATATGGATGAATACCTTATATCTCATCGGGTGGAGTGGCCAAGAAAATAGGGGCATCTGATAGTGATTAACTATCAGGTGTACCAATAGGGATCAGTCAGGTAGAATTACCAACTGATCAGGAATGAATAGTGAGTTGCGAGCAAGTGATGCCGCCTGCAACTAGAAAATCGATTGGTTAGTGAAGTGACCTGCCCTAATGGGTAATAAGTCCCATTACCTAAGCAAGTCACTAGCCAATTATGGTTGGTTTGCTTGGATCGAGAGGAAAACGTTGGGGACACGTTTTCTGACTCTTTCCATTTGAGGTCTTGAGGATGTCCAATGATGGAATCCTATCCAGGAGTAGGAAGACCATCGCTGCCAAGACAAGGAAGGGTGATTCAATGGCAACAGCTGCCATTTCATCAAAGAGGTGTCAGTTCAGGGTTAGATGGCCAAATCCCCTACTATATAATTACCTAGGATTTACTATAATAAAAAACACGTTAAAAACAGTATTATTTGTAACATATTATAATATTGTCAATTTGGTGTATAGTTAGACTATCAGCTTCTATTGTGACGTTCCATCTCAAAGATATTATTGAAGAAGGCAACAATTGAAAGACTCTCAGAGAGAAGAGTAGAGATCTGAGAGGGGATCTAGAGACCTAGGGAACCACAATCAGGGATAGCTGCCAACTGTGTGTTGGGCTGAAAGAGATTGTCACTGGGGTATTTGGATGAAGATTGGGTGGGCAGGAATATAGAGAACAAATCCCTATGAGTACAACTTATAGAGTATTTAATTGGAAGTACTGGCCGAAGCGTTGGGCCTAATAATAGTTCAAACTCAACTATGGATAATAGTCTCCATACTATTATTGGATAATACATTTTAAACAATGCAAAGTGCATGAGGAAATTGAACCTGTGCAGTAAAAAGATTACTAGGTTAATGACCAATAATCAACCACTTAAGTAAATTTTTACACCAAGGGTTGAACAAAACCATGAAAATGACTTCTATCCTCTTCCTAGAATTGACAATGCACTGGATCAATTAGGAGGAGCAAATTTTTCCTACACCATGGATCTGATCTCCAACTATTGGCAGACTGATATGCCTCTGGAGGACCAAGAGAGGTGTGCCATCAATATGGCACAGCGGTTGTACCAGCTAATGAGGATGCCTCAAGGATTGTGTAACGCCCCAGCAATGTTCCAGCAGGCGATGGACACAAATTTATCGGACTTGAAGCTGTCCTGTGCCCTTACCTATCTGGATGATATTGTTATATTTAGATGAACGTTCACAGATTACCTACATCACCATAAGAAAGTGAACAAGCGACTGGCTTCTGAAAATCTAAAGATTAAGCCCTGGAAATGACATTTCTTTAAAGAGGAATTGTAATACTTAAGGTTTGTAATTAACGCTGAGGGACTTAAACCCTAAACCCGAAAAGGTGGAGGCGTTCAAACAGATTAGTCCCTAAGAGAATTAAAGATATTCTTTTTTTCCTTGGAATGATAAACTATTATTGCTGATTTATTAAGGATTTGAAGAAACAGCTGATCCGCTTTTCCATCTCTTGAAAGACTTAAAGAAGGGATCCATCTGGAATAATGTAGCTCAAATTGAATTTGATGAATTAAGGAGATTTTGACGTTGAGTCTTAATTTGAAATATCAAGATTTTAAGAAAACATTCATTATTCAATTGGATACATTGCTCACAGCAATAAAAGCCATCTTAAGTTAGGTTAACGAAAATGGAGATAAATACCCTGTGGCATATGTCAGATGAACTCTATCAAAGGCCAAAAGGAACTATATGACCACAGAGTGAGATGTCTAGCGGTTATTTATGCACGCAAGAAATTCCACATTTATATCTACAGAACGCATTTTTAAGTTGTGACCAACCACTCCTCTCTCCAATGGCTTTAGAATCTCAAAGAACCAGTAAAAAATTAGTGCGGTGGGCTTTGAAGTTGCAGACCTATGACTTTGAAATAGAACATCAGGCATGAGACAAGAATTAGAGTTTCAATGGTTCATTTTGGTTACCAGCCATTATTGCTATGCAAGATCATTCTGATGACCTATTCAATCAAATGATTTGAGGAGATCTGCAGGATGAACCATCAGAAATTCAGACAGCGCTGAAAAAGGCTGTGGAGAAGACAGATTTCCTCAATGGTCAATTGATTAAAATAATGGACAACAATAGGCTTTTGTTTCCAAAACCATCAAAATGCTCAGATATAATTCAGGCCGCCCACAAGGTTGTCAGACATGGTGGGTTAAAAAAGATGCTCGAAAACATTAGGCAATACTACTATTGGGAGTCCCTGAGTTACAATGTTGCTAATTATATCACCTGTTGCATGGAGTGTCAGCCCCACAAGCTGCTTAAAAACGTGACGAGTTGTTTATTGAATGAAGCCAGTATTTGCATGGAACATGTTTTCATTTGATGTTATGGGATCACTAAGTGTGAGCACAGGTGGAGTACGTTACTTCATAGTAGCAATTGACCACCTTACAAGGTGGGCCAAAACCCAATCATTAAGCCAACTTGATGCCCTGAATAAAGCTAAATTTTACTTGAGCAGTTGGTATATTGATATAGGTGTCCCCATATGTTGAAGAGTGACAATGGGACAAATTTCACCTCATTTTTAACTCCCCTTTTGAATGATCTGATGGGGATCAAAGGGGTGGTGTCTGCACCCTATCAACAGAAACGAACAGAGTTGTCAAATGAGTAAATGGGATGCTTGCTGCTACACTAAGGAAACTGATCTTGGGTAAATCGCTGTCTTGGGAATCTTATCTAAGTTTGGTGACCTTTGCATACAACATTTTTTATTTGGTGATTAGGGAAACACCATTTGAGTTATTGTACAGTTGTAGGGCAGCATTGCCAATGGTTCTATATACAGCAGTGGAACTGATTCTAGGAAGGAGTGTAGATAAATACCTATATTAGCCTACAAACATAATAGTGTATCTCCAATCTCAAGCTTTCAATATAATAATCAAAAAGAAGAATTCAAGCTAAGAAGACCAATGACAAAAGTCAATCTACCCTTAAATTTACCATTGGAGAACGTGAATCCTATTGCAATACACATGAGTTCAGTCACAAAATAAGCTAGATGCGTTATGGTTGGACCATTTGAGGTTTTACAAAATACCATATGATACCTACGATAGGAAGAATAATTCTGATGGTCGTGTGATTAATAAAGTATACAGCAAATTACTAAAAAATATAATTGAAAAAAGAAAATATATGAAAGATTATAAAAAGATATGTACATATATAAAAACATATGGAAAAAAGGTATAATAAATTATTATAATTTATGTATAAACTTATTATAATAAAAAAAGAAAAAATAATGCAATATTAATTTTTAATCATCAGCTTCAGGTTGCAAATTGCAAGTTCTACTTTGACGTCTCTGAGGGGAGGGAGGTTGAACAATGATATTGTGAAAGAGACTTCTGCAGTTGCTTAAAAAACAAATACTAACAAAGGATAGTGCAAGACAAAACCACATTCTTTGGACCCAAGAGGATTATGAGAATATGCTATGACTTGGAGAGTGAATAGGATGTCCATATTAGCAAGATGAGAAACCCCAGATAGTGGGGGAAACAGCAATGCATTAAAATGCAATTGGTGATAAGTCCATGTAATTCCTATATGGCACAAGTTCCAGAAGCTGTGTCTGAGTGCTTGGCGACAAGCTTTGTCAAGTAAACTTGCCATATGAGAGAACAAAAAAAAGGGGAGATGTGAGGATGGCTTTCATAAATACCCCCAATTATGGCCATTAGGGGAAGATACCATCAGATAGTACCAGCCACAAAGTAAGCATACAGGCAACAAACTTCATCTTGGAGGCGGCAGCTGCAGGCCTCCTGGAAGCAGATTGGGAAGAATTGGTGTAAGTTTAGTGATGTGGGGAGTGGGGAAGCCCATATGCAGTTTACTTGCCCTGAAAACTGGACCGTGTATGCCATGGTATCTTAATTTGATTAGGTGATCAAGGTCATGGGAGGCTAAGAAACTTTTTAGGGCTTCAGTCAATCTCCCCCAAAGTTCTTGATATAGAAGCTCAACATGCTCATTGTTACAAATTGCCAATTCAGCTGACAAGATTGTTGGTTGATAAAACTTCCAAATTTGAAACAGAAACTTTAGAGAAAATCTGACTCAAAGAGGAACGACTGGTCCAAAATTGGGGAGAATTGTTAATAAGGTTTGAGGGCTATTGCTGAATTTAATACAGATGGAGCCAAATTCATTAATAAAACGAAATTAAGCTCAACGACTGGAGAATATGGTACTAATGAGAGATAATTAAAGAAATGGCTGACCCTTTTCACTCTTCTGGGATAGTACTGTTGCTGGAAGGGCCAAGGAGGGATTCACTAAATCAGTTTGACTTGTAGCATTAGTTCTGACGAGATTGGAGAGGATACTTCTTTGGGCAGTTTGTGAAATTGCCCAGAAAAGGGTAGCGTCCATTTTGGACAAACAAGACAAGTATTACTCATACTGGGAAGTATTGGAGGAGAATGACATATTTGGCTGATAATCTGGTCAAGTGGGGGATGTGTGGGAATTTTATATGACCATATTATCCAGCTTGGGATTATATAAGCTCTAATTTAATTCTTGGTTCATTTATTTAATTTAGCTTATCAACTAGCTCTAAGATGACAATTTAATTATTTTGTCCTTTTGGCGATAAAAACTGACTGAATGATTAATCATAATTTACTGGGGATAGTTAATCAATGATAATCTTGATTACTATTTTGTTGGCGATTGATGCTGACAACGTGTATATAAGTAAGTCAGCTCAAAACAAGCAATTACTCACGTGAAATCATTGGGTTTAGTAGCTGACATTTGGGATGATAAAAATGACAATTTAAATATGCTATTCCTCGTGAAAATCAGCTGGAGTCTTTTCCAAAATCAAATCAATATCCCTTTTTGTCAGCTAGGCATGCCAGTACAATTTGTTTACCACAATTAACTTTAACACATGCCCTTCATTGCTATCGCCTATAAATATTCTCTAATTTTAATAATAAAAACACCTTAGAGCAGATAATACTTTCTTTATTTTCAATTGTTAATTGTTTACTTCAAATTGAATTTGTAAGGAAGGAATTATTTTATAAGTGTCAATGCCAGAGTAAGGCTGAAGTCACTTGAACCTTTATATACAGCCAGAGTGAGGTTAAAGTCACTTATCACAGTCATATCCGCCAAAGTAGGGCTGAATCTACTCATAATTTAAAACTCAACTAAGCTAGTTGTCTTCAAGCAATTAGCATGTCCATATTTATTCCCAAAGTCAGAGGTTAAGCAAACCTGTGCACCAGTGAAAACCTCACGGTTATACACATGTGAACAACCCTCTTATTGCCATCACACTTTAATTAGCATTTAAATCCTACAAGCTAAAGTGTATATTATAACTATATAGTCTGACCTTGTAAAAATCGTGTTCCATTGCTTAGTCAGCCTGTTGTATGGTTTATAGCTTTACTTTGACCTTTAAATCTTTTTTAATATTATTCACTCCATCAATTGGACCATGTATAGAAACAGATATTTAGCTTGCAAGTACGTACTTTTTAATAACTTTAAACGTATTCCTCATCCATTTCTGAATTATCACGCCATTTTACCATCGTCTTTATATAAAACCTTACTAGGTTAAATAACATTTAATTACTTAATCATCATACTCATTGTTAACTATACTATCTAGTTCAGAATATAATTGGTTAAGGGCTGAGTTATCAGCTAAAATTATTTCCTGGCTCTATTCAAAATAATGTATCACATATTATACAAACTATGTTTAATTTTATGTAGCTGCCTCAGGGTAGCTGATTCTATGCATGATACTGAAGGACTAATAATGATTGGCATCTATATATGGTGCTCTTCTATATATTTGACCTTATTTGAATAAAAAGACTAGTGGCTGAGAAGACTTTAGAAATAATGCTGATGGACCCACCCTTATTACTTTGTGCTTAGCCTGCAAACTATACGTGTTTCTCACTACCAGTAAACACAGTTTAAGTTAACCTACTTAAAATACAAAAATATTACCTAATATAAGAATTCAATGAGGGTTGTCATTCCAATGTATAATTTGTCAACCCTCCAACTCCTAAGCAAATATTCTAAGAAAAAATGGATTATTAAACACTATTCAGTTCAAAAATGCTTTACCACTTAGAGTTTCACTGCCAAGCAACTACAACAAAATGGGGCAGATGCTATTGAGTGAGTTAAACTATTTGGCCATGCTAACATTAATTTCTTACTTTCTTTCTATTTTACAACAGTACACCCATGGGAAGTTGCTACATTAGTGTGGGCTTATAACATTATTCCACACAAATAACTATTATTACATTTCATTAACATTGAGCTATTTGAGTATGTTATGAGATACTACAGCCTACCATATATACAGCTCTGAAATTTCTAACCTCTGTCATCTTGCTCTACTATAAAAGTATTTAACTGGAATCAACATAATGTAGATGCAATAAGTCCCTTATACACAGCTAAATATTAGTTTTTAAGGAATTAAATAAGTTGTGGATGCCAACCATAACCTCAGCATCTAGATCGCCCAACGTTTAGATGAGCTGGTTAGCCAGTTATTTCGCAATGTGATATATATTATCCATAAAGAGATGAATTCATTTGGGGCACTCTAGAATAGGTACATGAATTTAATTGATCCTGAAATTAGGCCAGGAATTCTATTAATACATCTAAAACCAAAGTTCAACAATTCAGATTTATAGAGCAACTTAGAAAATATACTAAGCAATAAAGTAAGTGGGTGCTTGTTATCAGTAGTACTTCTGTAGCTACTGATACTTTCAATAGGAGTATAGACGATTGTAAATAAGAAAATTCTATGCAAAAAAGTACTGAATCAATAAAAACTCTATTTTGTTTGGTCACCCTGTTGGTCAAATTTGAGTTTTAAATTAAATTTACAACAACCGCCTTTGCTGTCACGCCATTCCATTCCTATGTTGATGCATTTATCGCTTGCTGCCCCTATATAAGGCAGTGGTGAACCAACTCTGGGCGTTTTTTGGCCGCTTTTAAAATATGCTTGGCTGGCTCTGCTAGCCCCCAAATGCATCTGGTTGCTTTGTCTCATCTTGGGACTAGACCACCATCTTGCGCGCTCCCAGATGGTTCCCAGAAGCTCCCTGGCTCCCCTAAATCAACATTCACTTCAGCCTCTGGGTTGAATATGGATACCCCTTACCATATACAAGTGTGGGCATCATTGAGATGGCCCAGGCAGTTTATAAACACGTTAGTATCGTTAATAATAACCACTTTAAGGATTGATTCAATCTCATCTTCTCCTGTGAAGCCCATGCCATGAATCAAAAAAAGCTGTCTTTTATTTTTTAAAAACCCCTATCCCACAATTTTCAATCAGCTATCAGATAAGTTCTTCTGGTGGTTCAGTTTGCTGGATTGCTTAGCCAACTCTTCCCCAAGCAACTCTGTTATGAGCTTATGTGGGTTTGGCTGAGTATGGCGCTGACCCCATTTTTCAGTTTATGGTCCCATATGTAGTCAGTCATCTTATGGGACCTTAATATTTAGAATATTTTTCCCTCTTTATCTAGGATACTGCCTTGAAATTCCACCACACGGTCATTTTCTTGGCCTACAACTATCCTTTCTGGGCCTACATGGCTAAAAATGCATGATCTACCTTTGTTCTTAAGACTTGATCATTTAAAGCAATGTCAATTCATTGTTACCATAGCGGCCTCAAGCTCTTCCACCTTTTCTGGTCCAGCTTTTTTCCAAAAAAAAGATTTTTTGAGTGAGGACCAATATTCCCTCTTCCTCTCTCAGGTGTTGTGGGCGCAGCTTTTCCAGCACCAGGCAATTTTCTCTCGCTACATAGTTATGTTCCTGAACCTATTCCCACCCAAGCCTCAGCTGAATTGTCTTGGTTGACGATTAGCAGAACTAATCTACCCCATTAAATTTAACTTTACCTTATGAAGACCTAGTAAGCCAAGTTTGACACATTTTTATCTTGAGTGGGTTGAAGATTTGGTCTGACTTTACAAAAATTAACCCTGGATTGAATGACCCAACTTTTTTGCAACTCCCCCCAACATTACTCCCCACCATCCTCTACACCTTCATAAAGGGCAAAGTTATATATACTAATATTATCTAGCTTACTGAGAAAGCATTAACTGTCCATACCAACACCCTTTTCTGCAGATCTATTCATAGACCATGGAGCCACTTTGTGAGGGAATTAACCTACTGATTTTTCCATCAGATTTCCACACCAATGCTAAGTTTGACAGTAGGGAGATCGCTTATACCACCAGTTGCTCATGCGCTGGTGCAGCAAAATACTCCCTTATTGATCTTCACTTCCCCCAAATTCAATAACAAATTAAGTGTTTTCATTGCATCATAGAACTCATTGGATTGCTGAACATAAAATTTACCAGTACGTCAAGGCCATGCATATGTCAGATATCCTTAACAAAAAAACCTCGCTCTCTTCCCCCTTCTTCCCCCTACTTCTGATGCATCTACTTTCATTTCTCTGATATGACGCGCTATCTTAAATGACAGCCACTGGAAAGTGATCCCTTAACCACCTCCCCATCCAACATGGTCGCTTAGGCTTTCCACCACAACACCATATTGGGTCCTTTTAATTTTGCGGATTATCTGGAACTTGTAAATATAAACGCGTGTCTGCCACCTCTTGAGTTGGGCTCCACTAGTTTTAAAAAACATCTTTTAGTCCAACCACCAGGATGTGGGGACGTTTTCCAAATGACCAATAATTTCACTTAATAACTTAAGAACTAAAAGCTACTTGAAAGTAGCAAAAACTGAAATTAAAGGACTTAAGACTTCAATTTGCGAAATTAAAATTGATAGTGGCGGTAAACAGTTGAAGTAGCAGTAAATTAAAATCTGGATGATTGACTAACATGTGAGAGGTGGATTTTGAATGACTATAATGAATGCCGCTGTTGCTGTAATAATAGGGTTTAACCTGAAAAATATCTGTTTTTTTCTGAATATGTGCCTTGAGAAAAAAATCTGTCAACGAATTTTTAAACTACTTTCAGCAATTTATGCCAGCATCACTTATTAGCACTACCTCACCCTGCAGTAAAATTGTTTATTGATTAAGAAGTCACCTTAGACAAAGCAATATAGAATCCTGTATTGGGTTGGGACCATCTAGTACTAAAAAAAATATAGAATCCTGTATGAGAACCTCTCAAGCAACTTCTGAAGCCATATCCTGTAAGCATGTTCCAGTTTCTCCACCTACTCAAACCTTTTTAACCTTCCCAAGTTTGACAAGAATGGAGACTTTTCTTTCCAATTATTATCACTTTTAGTAATACGATTTGATTTAAACAGCGCAATTTGATAATCAACACCAGGCGAGATAAGTATGAGTAATAAGGTAAAGAGCTGGGCGAACGCGGTAAAGGGCAGTGGAGCTGGACCCACACCTCCCAAAGGTACCAAGCGCACAGGTACAAACAAAAATCTCAGCAAAAACAAAAAACCTAAGGTGGCGCTTCCCGCAGGTTTTGTCATTTTTTGGTAAAATACTGCAGCTACTTGGAAGTATCCCAATTGCAACCACTGTTGTTGGTGGAACATGGGACACAAGTTTTTTTGGGTGTAGAAACTTTGACAATGTAGGAAAAATTCAGCGAAGCCCAAAAAAATTTTTTCCTGCATGTGATGTACTTAAAAACTCATACTATCCGCAGAGGTTGGGTAGATCTTGGGTTCTAAACCGTGGAAGAAGCGAACAAAGCAGCAAAGGTCAGAGTGGTACTTGACCTTCCCAATGGACAGCAATTGGTCCTGACCAAATGCACCTGTTGGAATGAATCCAAAGACATTTTCATAATTATTGACTATCTTCTGACCACACTGGCGCGCACAGTAGTCAAAAGACATCTCTAAGAATGCTTAGAAGCCTATGGAGAAATTAAACAATTCGAAATGCAACAATTCCAGATGATGCTGACCCTTAGCATGGGGAAGGCAATAGCAATAATTTCAGTGAACCAGGATGTAGTAGAGGATATTACAAAAATCCCCCACATTGCATCCTTCACAATCAATGGGAAAAAATTCCAGCTATTCTACGCAACCGTGAAAAAGTGCACCCCCCATTTGCAACCACTGCCAGGCCTTTGGGCACAAGTTTCATACTTGCCCCATAAAAGAAGGGCTGAGAGCGTCTGGAATTCTGTGAGGAGGAAATGGGCGAAGACTCTTAGAGTACGCCAAAATCATGGATACTACACAAGCCTTCAACTGGGGAGAACACGGGCAATATTAAATAATTGACCCTATTTCCCCAAAATAATGAAAAATGGCCAAATAAGCTCGCAAGCTGGCTGCAGTCAAGGCAAAGGCCTCAGCGGAATCCACCATATTGCCAGAGCAGATCCAGGAAGACATGGAGGAATTCAAGTCCATGAACCAATAAGATCCCATGGAAAACCATACACCCAATCCAACCAGTTTAAATTTGGTGGAACCCATTTTTAAAATGAATGCAGCAAAATTGGGGTTCAGTGTACCCCCAGAAATTGCGGAATTTAACCCAAATTGGGAAGGAAAATCAACAATGGAATGCGCAAGAAAATAATGTGGCCAATAAAAACCCACAAGTGCACCACAAAAACATATTGAAATCAAGCAGAGCCAAGAGAGGAGCGAAAACAGCGGCAATAAAGGGGCAGAATACACCCCAACTCCTACTCACGGTTATGCTCTCCGCAGCAGAGGTGCAGTGGAGAGCAATATGAGTGAGGGAGTAGGGCTGGGAAGCCCTGCCAACCGCTCCTGAGGCGCATCAGGCGTCTCATAGAGATAGGGACGCTGAACATAGCGGGACTCAAGGCCTTAACGTCCCAAGCCAAGAAGTTGAGTCTCCTACAAACTCCACCTATGGATATCCTGGTGGTGCAGGAAACCCACTGTCCACAAGGAGAGGAGGAGGCATGGAAAAATATCCTCCAATATTGTTTTTGGTCAGTCACTGTTAGGGTGTTAGTATATATGAATCAAAAACTTTAGAATTATTAATAAAATTTATTCCTGGATGGCCGCGCTAATGTGCCTTCTCATGGCACACCAAAGTATTTTTTACCATCTTCAAATGTGTACGTTCTTAATGAATGCAAATGACCCAAAGAAATTTCTCAAGCCCTATCACAACTAAATCTACCAGCAAAATACTTTCATAATGAAGAGACATGAACTTCTGTATTAACCAGAAAATGTACTAATGGCCATACACAACGGAGATACCACAAGGGCAAGTGGAACTTGGCGTACTAAAGGCTTTATCTGGGACTATA